>JAQIXX010000060.1:0-110081 GCA_034700605.1 Willowsia nigromaculata
ATTCTATTGTTCTTTTCCTTATCTCTTAATCCGATTTCTGGTCGAGAGTTCGAACGGTCTAGCTTTCTCACTATACCTTGGATATTGATATTAAATATTACTATGGCAGAAGTCAGATTATCCAAAAAAATTCACGGAATTGTCACAATATTAACTTTGCTTCTTCTATCAGCTAATGCATAATTTACAAAATTTTAATCATGCCCAATCTCTAGTATTTAATGACTACAGCACTAACATCTGCTGTTTTTGCAATCTCGTTGTAATGTTAAAAGACTTTGACAACAGTGTAAGCATATATAAACCGGCCAGTGAATAAATACTTGCTACAAACGAAATTGCCAGACTTTATTACATATCCCGACAGCTAAACTTGAGCAAATGGGATTTTTATGTGCATGTATGTACTACTGTTACTCTAATTGTCCGATAAAAACAGTATCGTTTCATGCAAGAGGAAAAATACCTTAGCACTCATAACTTGATACTGAGAACTGAATGGAGTCCCATGCACTTTTTGGGACTACTTGTTATGGTTACATCATGTCGTAAAACGTGGAACATTTTTATCGCCTGATTTTTTTAAATAGAAAAAAGCCAACATTGTAACTTTCCACCGCAAAACATTCACGGTACGTTTACAACACAATCATTTTCATTGTCATCATCAACTCAAGTCGTAAGTCATCATACTAGTATGTCAATTTCAAATTACGTTTTTTATCTCCCTCAATACATGCGCATTTTACGCAGTCTGCCATTCAAGATAATGCATCAAAATTCCCCGCAAAAATAGAGAAAGCCATTCAGACGACGTGTCAGTGTAATACAGCTTGTTTGACGTTCCGCAATAGTAGCTGTCATTACTACTCGTAAGAACATGCCCAAAAAAACCAGTAGTAAAAAATTGTACCGGCCTATTCACCATGAAACGTCGTCGTATGTGAGTGGCAGTAAAAACCAAGACTTTGATAATGTTGATGATGATCATGATGGCCATAATGATGTAACTTTTTGGCAGTGAAAAAAGAATATACAGTTCTGGAAACAAAAAATACTGCTCAGAGATACAAGCTCTCTAATGACATTAGCCAAGTTGGTTCAATAAAATTACAGGCACACATACAGAGAGAGAGTGACATGGCGAGAAGAAAAGAATGGAGTGCATAGTAGTTCATGTGTCGTCTATATGGATGTGTCGGTAGCCTTTTGTACTATACGCGTACATAGAATGCATTACTTTTATGCTGTAAGGAAGTAAGAGTATCCCAAAGTACTTGAGCTTGTTTCTTCTCCTCCATCTGCTTTAATGTATTTTTTATGTGACCTGAGAGCTGGCTTGGCAAGAGAACTAATAAATTTCTCTTTTACTTTCTTCCTCTTTCCTTGTCTCATTTTTAAGAATTGAGTGGCTACCATGGAAGCAAGCGCCTTGCGATTTGAGTACTTCTAACTAGTGAAAAACGCAACATTCCGGTTCAACAAAACACTATGCACTATGCTATATGCAAAACGCACAATTTTTGGTGTTGTTGGAATTGGAATCCTGTGATTACATACTTTGAGTGGTGATATGACAAAGGACAACAGTTGCATTAATAGATAACTGGCATTACGTTTAGGGCAAAAAAAATTTGTTTAGAAGGCTCCGTGTTTGATTTTGTTGCAGTAAATGTAATGCCCGTTCTCTTTTCCAATGATTTACTATGAAGCTTTATATTTAATTCATTCCCACGTTCTCTTTAAACATATTCAAGGAAAACAAGTAGAGTAATATCCAATTCTCTTCCAAGATGAAGCTCAATGTAATGACGTTTCCTAGTAAAACAAATCGAGATATCAAGCAATTTGAAAAACGACCTCGCCCTACAAAACAATTCAATCCAAACTGATTGATGCATCCTCGGATAGTTTTTCCAGGAAGGAAAATAAGTTGGTCAACGATTATGCTGCAATCACACATAAATCACACAGCTACTAGTATGGTTCCTTTATCCCACCTAAACCAACCAAGGAGCAAGACTTCGCACGTATTTTAATTGCACGGATTTGAACGTGTAACCTGAAAGGGAAACTGAATCTTTCTCTAGATCCCTCAATCGAATTAGGTGAGCGAATTTGGTGCAACACAAGGAAACTTTTTCTTCAATCTTTGATTGACTTTCTTTTCTCTTCTTTTTGAAATCCGAATAAGCCAAGAATACGTTCAATGTGATGGTTCGTAGTTGTGTGATACTTTCAACTTTTTCTTCTGAGTGCATCCCTAAATCATCGTCATTTTCAGAGAAAGCGATGATGAATGTGCGGGTATAACAGAATACCTATGCGTATAAATTGTATTCAATCACGCTTGCTATGCATGCTTCACAAATACTACACCCATAGAAGAAAAAAATCTAGCAACTTTCACCTCCTTTGGGAATGTAACTTTTTGAAAATTCAATTCACCAACTTGAAAGTTCAAACGGCTTTTTTCACCAAGGTTCAAGCATAATACCGGTACGATATACATAGTATGTATAAGGCTTGCTCTATACCACCGCAGCTATCATTGCCATCACCGGCGACCCATCATCATAGATTTTTTTAGTATGTTTCCATTGAATTCATAGTATGTAGGTTGCGAGAGGAGAAAATACTCTAAAACCTTCCTCTGAAAAAGTTAAGTGAAGTATATAAGTTAAGGAGCAATAGCGGTTGTTGTAAAGAGGGAGAAATCATTCAGTAGATTCATTTTTGCTCGGATTTTCTACACGTTTTTTCCCTCAGTAGCAACCCTAGAATCGTTCTGATCGGTTGTTCCTACTTCCTTTTTTTTCTCGAAAAAAAGTAAATGAAAAGTAGGCTGGCTGGGGGAAAATGTACAAGGGTCGTTTATAACAGAAGTACACCGTATTTACTTATGCATAAGTAGTAATAGAAATTGTGACGATGAATAAAAGTCATTTTATGGAGGAAATCAAATTATTGATCTATGAAGAGAGGTGAAAAGGAAGGGAAAAAAGGCAACCTTTTTCCCATTTCTCAAAAAAATTCAATTCTTCAACTTGCCTCGCTTCCTCTCTTCCAATAATCAAATTATTTTTGTGACAATAGTTCGTGGAACGGGGAGTACTTGTGAAGTGTAGCGAAAAGTGGTTATTAGAAGGGAGTGCGTTGAATGAACCTGATGTAAATGTACCTACCTATTTGAGAAGAAGAAGTGTATAGAATTGGTTATATGTCTAAACGTTGTTTTTTAATTTTCATCAATAGCATTTATATTCATTTTGTTGAAGATTCTATTTTAAAATGCGCAGTTGAGTTGCTCAATTTTTGCTTTTAAATCCTTGGTTATCATTTTCCCTTGACTGAAGGGAAAACTAGATGGAAGTTGGTTTTTGTCTAATTGAATATACATCGCAGGGCAAAAGCAATGTTTTATTCAGAAAATAACATGAACATGATCAAGATAGAAGGCGAGTATGAAGCAGTATTTTCCAGAGTTTCAAAGACAGAAGCTTTTAAAATTGCTGCACAAATCCAATGGAGCAATAGTGCTAATGACAATTTTCACTAATGAAATTTGAATTTTGCATGATTTTACTATTCATGACCATTCCATTTGTGTTTATTTTCCTTATCAACGTCATTTTCAACTGGACAGTAGAGTCGGGTTTCCTCACTACCAATTTAATTTAGGCTATATTTTAGTGTCGTTAATTGATGTGTTGTCCTAAACATGCAACATGCAGAGGATACGACACGCCGTCACACCACTGGTAGTTATTATTCTGCCGATATCTTTTAATTAATGTGGATTTCGTGTGACAGGAGTCATTAAGGAAAATGTGAAAGTCTGAAATCTGGGAAAATCCAATCAATTTTTCAAGTATCGTCTTTCGTTCTCCACATATCATCATCATCATAAATTTCAACATTGGTTGGCCGAAGGCTTCAGAAACAAATTAACCGGAAAAGAGAACTCGTTGTGTGGGGACCCATACGAAGCATGCGGAGAATCACCATCCAAGTTTTCAAACTTGCTTTCACACTTTACTGCATAATAACTTAGCATTACATTATTCCTATGAAATCATGCCACTATATACAATTTCTCTCTGTAAAATATGATATTCACATATGAACGGTACGGATGGATGACTGGTGCAGTCAAGCGTACAAGTGTGGAATTTATAAAGCTGTGCAAGTACTTCTTCTCGCATTTGATGCTCTACATCCTTTGCAATAAATTGGATTTGGTCAGTTTGTAGGTAACTTAAGTAGACAAGGTACATGCACGATCCATTTCTTCGTCTTTCTTCCATCTTCCACATGTCATACCACAACCAGACAGCTTTGAAGCTCACACACAGTATTCCCTCCAAACTAGGAGACCAACCGACCCCCAGAACATCAGAGAGGCAAAAGGAAGATCGAGCAGGACGTTGGATAATGAAAATTGAAGGAGTTGCCATAATCATCATCATCTTTTCTTCTTTCGTCAGCCAACTCATTTCCCACGTATTCATTTCACAAAGGCGTACCTACGAAACACCAGGTTGATGAATTCCCGTCGAAAATTTAATTATGAGTGAGCAGAAGCCAGAAAAGCGTTTTTTCTCATCTGCTTCAAATTTACAGCTTTATTAGACAAAAACAAAACTTTGCTTTGGGGAAACTAAAATATTGATAAAAATATGTGAGAATTTAAAACAATTTATTATATACTTTCAGTTTCCCTTTTAACTACAGTTTTAATGCTTGAAAAATGCTCGCCAATCAAATGGTGAGTTATTCAAGCTGGAGCTTTACATATGTACTTATACCTCAAGTAGATTGGCATACTGTTTATGGGCTCCTTCGATGTCAAGTTGACTCGCTTGCACAATATTAGTCCAAATATCGTTTTTTTGAATAAGTGAAGCACGCTTTTCTATTCGTTTGTTAGTCCAAAGGCTTAAATCCTTGCCTAACATTCGGTATTATTCATGCATTTATTGGGTTTCATCACCGTTTTCACCGTGTTCCTATGTGAAAATGGTAAAAATACATCAGATGAGTAAATAATGGTAACCACTAAGCTAGTAATAATAATCACTCGCTGGTTGCACAAAACCACAAAAAGATGACATATGAATGAATCAGCATTTAGATGGTGGGCGTATATAAAGTACTATTCAAATAAATGTTGCATGTTTTCTTGTGAACTTTAGTAGTCAAATACTGATTGTTTGTTGAAAATTAGAAGGAAAACTTACAATCGAATTTTGAGTTGCATCTATAAATAGGCAGCAGCCAGACAGGTCTTCTTGGAAAGACATTCCTAAAACCTATTGTTGGTTGTCCTTGGATTCTGTGTGAAAAAGTTTGCTTTTTACTGAGAACCAGACCAAAAATAATCTGTTGTATGAACAAAGCGTAACACACAATATTCCACGATAATTGCATATTCTACCAAAAGTGTGAATCTGGCATATCATGGTTACACAAAACGATTTTAAAATAAACGCAGTAGTGGTATGCGGTAAAAATGTTTCGAATAAATGCTATAGGCCGCTGTCACACGTATATGTGCGTATGTATTTTTCCTTTCTTGATACGCAAATCCCATCTTATTTCCATTTAAAACTGTTTTAATCGTTCTCGCAGTCGCCTTGAAAGAATAAAAAGTGTGTCACACGCTACCACACAAGTAAAACCACACAGTTAACGCCGCCACCATGAGCCAACCTAAAACGATCATAGTCATAACAAGAAAAGCATCAGTAACATTATTTTTATGGTGTGCTTTCTCTTCTGAGAACCACATCATGTGTTTGGTTGCTGTAATGAGCGTATATTTATGCTCTGTGAACTTACTTTCGTTTTGATTTCCAATATGCCATTTTTTTCTCTCTCGGTTACATGCACTACTAACCAACTTTTTTTTTGCATGGAAGTTTATATTGATTAATTTCTTGGGATATAATGAAGACCTCACAGTACCATTACCGTTCTTGTTGTCTCTCAGTCTCTCTTTGGTTTACTTACTCAAATTAAAAAACATCAAACTGTGTGACACAGAACTAAAACGATCGATTCTCACGAACCCAAACATGGAGATCAGACATGAAAACGTAACATGAATATCGGCAGCCCAAATCTGAAAGTGGGGAATAACCTTTCACACGAATGAAAGCTTAGTGGGGAACTTTTTTTTTGGAAATCAAAAGAAAAGAATGGTTTTCGATGTAGCCTCCCAAAATGATAGAGAGTCACACGATGTATCAAAATCCGAAATACTTTGTTGGTTATTACGTTCCAAAAACCCTGAAAATCGAAGGTAGTCATGAACAAACATGCTTTACTTCAGCAGTGTGTTCCGATTATGACTGATACCAGCAATTAGTGGAATTCGCTGCTGAATAATAAATAACAAGTGGGACATGGGCAAGTTCCCAATAGATTTAAATATTAATGATGAACACGCAGCCAACCTTGAGACAGATCGGTGTCGGAGAAAAGCCAGTTGCCAGATTCCACTCTAGTTGAAGGACTGCTTATAGCAAAATATTGAGACAACACTCGAAACTCAACTTAAAATCTCTTGTGCGCCATCCAGACATGTGATAATATCATTATCATCATCATTATCATAATCATAGAATTTCCATGAATGGAGCGCATCATCAGGTTATTCTAACACCGAAAAACAATTCATTCAAATTAAACCATTAGAAAGAGAGAGAGAGAGAAATAAAAAATCAATTTTTACACGTGTCGTTATGACATATTTTCCCTGCCATAGACATCATACGACCTCTCAATTAAACATCAAGTTCGTTATTTTTGGGCTAGCCCGTACACACAAACTACCATGTTTTCTTTATTCTTTCTCTAGTTTTCTTTTCTCGATTTTTGCAATCAAACTTTGCCATCATAATCCCATATTTCACGTTTCACTTCGCCCATCACAAGTTTCAAGGTGACTCCTTGTCATCTTACTGTCTCTTTTTTTTGAATGGGATTGAACCCATTTTAGATGATAACGAGTATGTGAATGTGTGTAGGTGTTTTCGTCTACACTGAGCTAATATCATACTATATTTTCTTGGCAAACTTCTATAAATCAATGAATGACAGCCGTCCTTCTTATCTGAGAACATGACTCGAGCAGAGAGTGACAGGGGAAAATGTTTTCAGTCAAGGATGGAAAGGGATAGAGAGAAAGCAGCAGCTTTCCATTTTACTCCAAGTGCTTCAATGAACTACACGACATCGCAGTTCTGTTGTCGACGATGTTGCTAAATGGAATTTGTGTGTGTATACCTACACCTTTACGTTACAATTCCCTTTATTTCGCCCCGTTCTGAAGAAGAAGACGAAACTTATCTGATTTTTCATGGTTTTCCTTTTTAAGTACCTTTTTGAGAAATTGATTTAAATGTTCTCTGTCAGCTGACATTGACAGGAGAATATATGCTGTTTCATCATCATCATCAATAATGACAAGGACGATGATGATAAGAACTGGCAGTAAAACGTATCTATGCAAAAATGTATAGCAAAAGGAATTACATTCCGAGAAATATAGTCTTACTAAATTCAAGTTACTGTCTTTTACAAAGAAATAGCATGCCAGTCTTGAAAGCTAAAAGAGTAATAAAACGTGGATTTTCTATGGAACTTCTTTTCTCTCTTTACTCATTCACTTGTATACATATTTATACTTACTACAGAGTAGAGAAATAAAAGGAATTATTAGCTAATTGCCCCGCCAACTGGAGCCGAAGAGAAAAAGGAGCTCAGACTAACAAGTATATCATTATTATTATTATTCTGCACAGACTGTAGACACCGATATGGGGCTCCACGGCAATGAAAATTTTTCTTCCTCCGCGGAGAACAGGACAGCTCTCATCAGCGTCACTGGAGTGGAAATCTTTTTACTTTACGTGTTTATATGTCAGTCCGTTGTTGTTGTCAAAAGAAGTGGATAACAATACAACAAGAGGGATGATTGATAGTAGCGTGACATATTGTAGTTGTATTAGCATTAGTTGTGGTATTGGTGCTCCTGCTCTCCTGCTTTTAATAGGAATACACGCTCCATTATGTGTGTCAATGTGTCCAACTCATTACTATACATACATTTATGTGTTTATAAGCACATTAGTGCCAATAACACAAGCACTCCATG
The DNA here is from genome assembly GCA_034700605.1 of Willowsia nigromaculata. Classification (NCBI taxonomy): domain Eukaryota; kingdom Metazoa; phylum Arthropoda; class Collembola; order Entomobryomorpha; family Entomobryidae; genus Willowsia; species Willowsia nigromaculata. Next base: position 8,162 of record JAQIXX010000060.1, read on the forward strand.
AAAAAGAGACAGGATGAGATTGAAAAGGGAGCAGAGCGCGGAGGAGAAATAAATAACCTCTATAAAAGAAAGTAGATACGTACATGTCACATCATCAGCAAAATATTGTAATGGGTTTGTGTGAGTAATTAATATGATAAAAGGGAGACACAGTCGATTTCTTCTTTTGTTCGTTCCTCGTTACCTCTAGTCACTCATCTGACATGGGGCTAAGATATAGCGTGTTTATAGACAGCATTATATATTAGCTACCAAGTCGAGCAAAGCCATGACAACATGCTCGCCGCAGGGTTTTCAAAATCGTTAAAATGAAAGCTTTTATGGTTCATTGGGTAGTAGGCTGAAGCATATTTTGGATCAACTTTCTCAAAACACGGTGAAGAAAATGGAGTGCATGGAGAATACAGAAAGACGAGCTGGACGATTTAATAAGCTCACTGTGCCACTAATGTAGCGAGCTAATAGTGAAAAACCTAAATATCAGAGAAAATACTGGTGTGGCAAATTCATTCTCTCTGGAAAGTGGAAGACCCGTCACTAGAAAATTTTCAGTTGAGGGGAACTGAGTAAACAGGGAGAGAGGAGAAATAATAATAAGACTATTCACTTTTTCCCATCGTCATCATCTATTGTGAACGAAATGACTGTGCAAATACATCATCAAATAATAAATATACGTGTACACACACACTCACATTCATACAAGCACCCATGCCACAAATCCCTCCTGAATTTTAGCAAGAGAGAAGAACGAATACTGCTGACTTACTGGTTTATATTATAGAAATATATCCCATTTCACACATAAAGACTTTCCGTATACTGAGTAAGCATTCATGATTTGTTAGCTTGTCTGCGCTTATCATAATATCCAGTCAGTCAGCCCGTCGATCATTTCCCTCCTGCTTTCCCTACCACACGCGCACATACAAGGATAAGTCAGTCAAGCCAAATCTGTTCGACATACTTTCTCTCTCTCTCTCTCTCTCTTACTCAACCAGTGTACCAAAATCCTGAAGCATCGTATAACCCTCTCTTGGTATGCAAGTAAACCTCCAGTCAGTCAAGAGCAGACGGATTTCGAGTATGAAAAGGAAAAGAAAGAAAGATGTGTCGAATTGAATCTCTCCTTGTGAAATAAAGAACATGATTGCATATCAATTTTGTACTTTAATGTAGAACCACTTACATACAAAAAGCATGTGCATAAAATTCTATAGATAATTACATGCACACAACGTTTCCAAACTACGCCAGCCTTCAATATGTATTTACAATAATAATGATATTGCATATTTATTTGGATACCTTCGTTCGCCCAGCATTCCCACATTATTCTGGCATTACTCAGGCAGAAAGAAGGAGGCTGAAGGAAGAATAACAATCTTGAAAGTTGAGCCATGTGCATGCAATCATGCATACAAGTGTACTTACTTATCACTATATTCTCTATTACCATGTACATACGCCATAAATGAATTGAGATGAATATTGAAGTAAAAACTTTTCCTACTCTATATAGAAATATTGAGCATGACACACTCTTTGTTACATCGTCCGTCGTCTTCGTCCTCCTCTGTTCCTCCTCTGTCGCTAATCTTTATAGAAAGCCAGTCAAGCAAAGTTTACATGCGTCGGCATAAATGTATGTCTAACAAAATACAAGTTGATGTCATAATACAGCCTTCAATCTCCTTTCTTCGTAATCGGCAGAAATTGCAGGATTTCGCATATGCACATAATATCTATAACTCATTTGGTATAAAATATTTTTATGCTTAGGTGCACATCCTCTCATTGTAGAGATGTGTCCATAACATTATTTAACTAGAGCATTATTATTTAACGCCTCGCTTGTTGAAAAGGTTAGTCAGGCATGAGCTTATATAATCTAACATAAACTCATGAACTATTGTATAAGCATGTAATGAAGAAACTAAGTGTAAAATGCGACATATAAAGGCATTCCTCTGGTTACTACGTAAATTCCTCTGCCATGGACATTGTTGAATCTGTATCATGTCATTTACACAAGTTTGAGTGGGCACAGCCTTGGATGTTTGCGATGCAAATGAGCAGATTGTACCTCAGGGTAATGTATAGAGATTGATTTGAAAATTATGAACATTCATCACCACACATACAAATACTACTGATAGTAGAAAGATATATGCGATAGCTTACACAACCGTATTTCTCATAGTTAATAATAGACTGCAAAGTGAAAATCTACATTATGTATCTCCCATCCGTAAGCACTTTTACATATCAAGTATCACATTGATATCTGTTTCCTATAATTATAATGGCATTATCAAAAACAATCCGTAATCAGATTTCAAAATCCTGCAACATCCAGGAAATGTACAGCCACAGATCACATGTATCATCACCAATTAAGTGAGCATAATACATGCATAAAAAATATATATACAAATGGCGATAATGTACCATCATCTCCGTAAAAAATCATCATAGTCGATGGTTAGTGTCAGTCTCTAACTCCACTGCTATTTGCCATATTATTCCATACACTAGAGCGTCCTTGTCATCCTTCCACCATTTCTCATGCATGCTGCACAAAATATCTTCATGCAAGATGAAAATTCCACATATTTATGGTAACTAAACAATTCAAGTGTCTCGCTTCCTTGTTCCAGCAACATAAACAAATTCTGCTTATTATTAATATTATCATCGCTGCAGTATATATGTGCATTTACAGGTTATATGCAAGTTTAACTACACATTAAAGTGGTAGATCTAGTTGCTTTTCTCTCGAAATTTGTAACACATGCATATAGCTAAATAGAGACACACAAACAAGCCAAAGCTGAAAGCGAGAGAGTAGTGGAGTGAGTGAAGCACACACGGAAATTTTCGCGAATCCTTGTGAATGCTCATTTGTGCAAAAGGGAATAAGGATTATTTACTCACGCGCTATCACACATGAATGATTTAAAGACTTTTCACTAACAAGAGGGAAAGCAGGAGAGAGAATTCGGTTGCTACACACAGTGAACGAGATGAGAAAAGGAGGAATGAACTTGCTATTAGCAACCGTAGTAAAATGAGTTTACAATGTATACAAAAGTTTGTAACCGTGTGTTTGTAGGAAAGTCTATATATTGTGTGTACATGAACACTTATCGAGGAAAATTATGCACATTCATATAGGTACACTAACCTCCAATTGATAGTAAAGTTGAGTTCATTATTTTCATATAGCCGTGTTCATATAATGTTGAGGGTAGGACAAGTAGTCGACCGCTGCTACAGTATTTATATAGGTACACTGAGAGAAAGTAAAAGGATGGAAATAGTTAAGGTGTAATTGAACGATTTCATGCACACATTTGATAAGTCCCCGTCTACCTTTCGGCTTTTATTATATATTATTTGTCTGGTGGTGCAATATTGCTTCTCATATAGTAGCACCTCCATCACCACCACATCTCCTACTGAATACTTGTAAAGACTTGTTAGAAACATACAAGAAACATTTCACACTTCTCATCATCTTCCATCCACCTGTACACTCTGTTTTCCCTCATACCACGTTTTCCCTTCAATTATTCTCTCTCGTTTACTCGGAGTCGGCTAACGTGTACTTGCTTAAATATGTAAATATGTTGTATGTGTGGAAGCATGTAAGTACTTTTCCCTCTTTTGCTCATAGGTAGTTGTTGGGCTCATTTCATTTTGTAAATTTGATAGAGAGAAATATATTAGGATGCATTAGGTAGAGAATGTTGAGAGAAAAAAGGTTTTGCTTGCTTCAGTGACATCGTTCAATGAGGAAAAGAGATGGATGCTCTTCTTCTCTCTTCCTCTCACTTATTGCTCGTTCACTTTACTACTCACTCAACTCACTTGTTTCCATTATTGATTGAACTGATGCCAACAATTTTTTGCGCTCTTTCCTCCTCTCACTTTCTCTTCTTCTGCTTTTCATTTTCCTTTTCTAGCTCGTTTCACTTGTCACTCTATACACTTCTGCGTTGCTCCATATACACAGGGAATTTGGATGGATGCATAATATACCAGGAAGTAAATACACTACATCAACATGGCCACATACTGTGAGACACTCTTGAAACGATACTCTGACATACTGACTACCATATACGTAGGCATTTTCAACTTTTTCCTCGTATATTTTTAAACATGCAGTACATTGCATAACCCTAAAGTACAAAATGTGTTAAACGAACGAACTTGCAATAATAGTGGGTATACATACTAGTAAACATGGCATTGGCATTATAATCATCATCGTCATCACCATCATCATGAAGTTTGAAAATATCTCTCTCTCTCTCTCTATCCTTCTCTCGCTTTTATACTTCCATACTGGAGTTTTTTCCCTCCACCTCCTCTTTCTAAACAACAAAGTTGTCAAATTGAGCGCATGAAACTCTTTTTCGTTTGAAAGTTTTCAGTTAGATAATAATAACTCGTGTGGATATTATCTATGTGTATATGGATGTGTGAGAGAAGGAGAAAGCGCGACAGTGAAATTCCACCATCACTAACGCAGCTTTTGGGATTGTTGTAGGGAAAGTTTAATAATATGGATTTTACCTTTCAGAGGATAACCAAGATGGATGATTAAACCCTGGTATTATTTACGTCCATATATTGTCTTTGGGACATCTATATATAGGCATCTATCTTTATACAAGTTATGATATTATTCTGTTGTTGTGTCGTCGTCGTCCTTGTTTCCAGAGAGCTTTCACAGTTTCTTTCACACTTTTTCACTCAAACTCTGTCAAAAGTGTTTTCGCGTTGGTTGGCCGACTAACTATTTGCTATTATAGGAATATGCGCAAAATTCATGGAAATCATAAAAAAGCACTTATCTGTGGCCATCAGTAAGTTGCAAAAAATGCTGGTTAAAAGTTGGAGGGTGACATTTTAAAATGTTTGTTTAGCAACGTAACTTGTGGAGACGTATTAATTGTGTGGGTAGTTAAAAATATCCATGATGATTGTTTCAAGCTGTACAGCTGGATGTCTGGTAAATAAAGATAAGTTGATTTTTTCTCTTTGTTCTATAAATGTGTTTACGAATACAAACAAATGTTACATCATCATTATATGACGACAGCAACTAATGGACATCAGCACAGAAGAAAAAAACTTACAAGGTTTTAGGTCAATGTTTACACAGTTTATGGTTCAATTATTGCGTGTGTTTGACAGAGTGAGGGAGAGCGACAGAATTTGCGTGGGTGGTTGCACTGTGCAAAATATTCCAGGGTGAGAAAGGCTATCACCATGTTTTTTTCTTTCACCTTTTATTCTTAATTATTATTGAATTAAAGTTACACTCTCGTTCAAGTTCCAACGCCAACTTTATTCGCGAAATTAAAATTATTCGATGTTGCATGCATTATGGAAAAACATTGAAACTGCTGAGAGCTATTATTATGCATTCGAATGTTTGTGTAGTTTTGAATAAACACAGCTGCAAAAGTAGATGACATGTGTCTACTATGCAGAATTTCGAAAAATAATTATTCATTGTTGTCCTTTCACTCTTCTGAATAAATTCAATTCATATTGTTAGCCTTTGACAGGAGAGAGAAACCACCGCCCACACAGTCTAGTTTTGACTCCTCCACAAAGCACTTTAAGCATGCAATAATGCAAAAAAAAATCATAACAATTTTCCCCGATCAACAATATCACAGTGTTCTTGGCTTACACAATGAAAAAACTTCTCAAATTTCATTTTCAAACTGTTTGCGTCATTACTCCGATGACAACATATCAGATTACCTACTCTGTCTCTGAAGACTATTATTTCCTGTTGACATTTCGTGTATGAGGAATCAGATTCCTTAAAGTGTATTTCGAATTGCACTATTGTACTCATCAAAAAAACATAAATTCCGCATATGGTTATTCGTTATCTCGTTGCAAAACAACAATTTTTTCTACCTCCCACTTTCTCTCTTATTACATTACTCTTTCTCTTGCTCCAATAATCTATCTCTGACTTGATTCCCTTTTTAAATCTCACCAACATCGCCATCAGCATTCGTCGAAAAACAACAAAACCGTCAAAGTGTCTATCACTGTCAGGAAAAGAGTATACAATTACGATACATAACATAAATAATAAAAGAGAATAACATCCGATACATTATTATAATATTCCAAGAACCGTATTTTTCAGTATGCATTACATTGTGCTTTCCACAGATACTTTTATTGTTTCTTTGTCTAACCTAAGGTGTGAATTTACTCACTATACATTTTTAATGTCAACATTATTTCAAAGAAAATCCACAAGTTTTTGTAAAACTTTGCACACTACATTTCCCAGAAAGTAGGTGTTCAGGATTTTGCGGCGAAGCTGATGCATGCATACCTGATTATTGTCGTCATCGCTTCATACGTCCCTGTAATCCAAACAATAAAGCAACACATGCCCAAATGTGTATATGCATACCCACGGCGACCCACACGCTAGAACCATAATATTTTTCAACTTTTTTGCAACAACCACGAACAACCGCCATTACCACCTCTACCACAGATGATGATGACGAAATACAACTTCCATAATTTCTGGACTGTGAGAAGCCAAACCTTTCTCTTGTTACTTTACTCTCTCAATGCACAACGCTCACATATCAACCCACACACAAAACACCCGCACAATTTCTTTCCTTCACGTTTTCCCACTTTCTCTGGGTCTGCTCTGGCTTTATTTTTACCCAAGCATTGTTCTCACCTGTCTCGCCACCATAATCATCATCAACAATTTTTTTTCGCAGACGCATATCCCATCTGACTACTAGCACTTTTGTATCTTACTCCAGTTATAATTGCGAATTTATCATGCACACAGAATGTAGTCAAAGACTTCTGTTTTTGTGAAACTTTACATTATATTAACTTGTCAAGAAACAAGACTGTTTTATGCAATTCCGCCTTTTTCTCGCTTCTCACAGATGAGGGATAGGATGGCAATGTAAATTTGCAAATGGGCAAAAGCAAACGAAAGAAGAAGGTGAAAGTAGACAGAAAGTTTTGTGATGTTGTTGATGATGACGATGACTATTGTATTCCTCTGAGAACTTGCATAATTTTCTTTTTTCTCCCTTTATTCAAACATATAGCGTTAAAATTGGTAGTATGTAAACATGGTCAAATTATTTTAGTCGTTTTGGTGGGAAAAATTGCAACAGATATACATACTCTATTTTTTAAAGTGTTTCCTACGGGTTGGGAGGAGCAGATGGGTTCTTTTGTGCATGAATGTGCAAAATTTATACAACCCATGATAATGATGTTGAGTAGGTGTAGTTAGTCGTTTATTACTGGTTGCTTTGTTTTCTTAAGGCTTTATAGAATAAGAAGATGGTGATTTTGCAGTTTAGCAAGTAGAAAGGAAAGGATTCACATAAGACTATTTTATGAGAAATGTGTGTAGGTGAGGGAAATTACGGAAAGCCACGTATGCGAACAACCATATGAGAAAAAGAAAAACAAAGACAAAAAATACCTCTACATAAATAATCCCACTTCTCATTACCAAAAGACTGGTAATGACGAGATTGCATGAGAAGGAGTGAAAAATTTTTCAAAACGAAACACCGGCAGAGCTAATGCTAAGGTTTCAATATAGTAAGAAATTTAACATCGTTTTTCATACACAATCAGAATAAAACAAACGCAAGCTAATAATATTACGAACAGTAATGCTATACGTAGGCTAAGGTATATATGTTTGAATTGTGGAGCATGTCCTATGGGAAAGAGATTTCGGAACAAGATAGGTGCAAAAAAGGAAACTATGAGTAGACTGTTAGAAGTGCAAACATGTAGTTTTGGAAAAATATATATTCATAATATATTTCCCGCTAGTTTCACTTATTATGTTATTTTGTGTACACACCTAAGTACCTAGGTATTTCTCTTAGCTTTTCGCATGATGTACTTGAAACGACCTTTGTGTATTGGCTAGCTGAAGTAGACCTCTTTAACATTACCATCATCTACCATACCATCTCCACGTCTTCACCAAAAATACATGCAAGCAGAATCAAATCATTATAGCATAACGCATATGTAATTGTGCTGTAATTTTGCATCTGACCAAAGTTTGGAGACAATTCAGATCACAGCTTCTTCAAACTTTTTGGCAGACAATTTGAAACATCTTACATATTATTTTGGTCGCTTGGATTAACGTTTTATTTGTATTGCAGACAAAAGTAAACAAAGCCTATACATTTTCTTTTTTAAGCCCAAAAGTTTTTAAAAAGTTTGTAAGCTTTCATCATAAATCATTTTCCCCTACTCTCCATCAACAAAGATTACAAAATTCTCATAAATAATTCGATAAAGTTTCACGCTGCTGCTGTCGGAGGTCACAAAAGCTACGAGTAAGCTGAGCCCAATAATTAAGAAAAAAATGTCCTTAAAAGTCTCGTCATTTCCATTTGTTGTGAAACCTTTTTTGTCTACATTTCCCCCAAAAACATTTGCAAACTAGAGATAAAAATCTCAACTGGTTAACGTTTAGCCTTCATCTCTTTAAAAAACGACCTTTCCTCTGGCATCTGTGTGGAAAACTTAGCCTTTAAGTTTTGTTCGATGTCACTAGCAATCCAGATAAAACTTTACTCCCGCCTTAGCTCAGTTTTTAAAACCTATATTTTTTTACATTCATTCACGCAGTAAACGTCAACGGGACTTTTAGCACCAGATCATTACTTTTGTATTTTTGGTGAGTGGGTTACTGTGCCGGCGGAACACAAAAGTGCGATGTAATGCTCGGCATTTTTGGATTTAATAACAGATTAGCAATAGCCCAGTAATTACTAGTTTTCTCCGATAATCATGGGGTCTTAGAGAGCTGGTGTGTTATTTCTTGGGAAAAAATCCATATATTTTTGCATAATATAGAGACTACCTACGTGACGCGTGTACGAACATTTTTTTCTCTCCTCAAATGCCAATATAATATGTTTTATAGTTAGTTTTTATAGAAGGAAAACATCTAATAACGCGATTTCTACTGGCATGGCATATTACGAGTTTTTACAACCTCCTTTACTGCTGCAGTGTCAAGAATTGGCAGTGCGTGTCTTTAGCAGTAAAAATATACAAAAGGAGAAAGAGGCCCAATTAAAGAGTGTTAGTTATTTTGTACATAGGTGATATTATGCGTTCCTTCTCCATTATTCCAGTGTGGAGAGTATCGTTTGTACTATTTAGTTGGACCGTGAAAGTAGTTACTTTTTGGGCAAATGTTTAGAAATAAAGCTTTGTTCTTTTTTTTCGCTTGATGTTGGTTTTTTTTTTGTTTTTACTCAACATTTTGTTGTACGTGCCTCAATTTGGAGAAGGTAAAAGAAAGCACTTCTCTACTAACCACACAACTAATTGCAAACATTAACTATATATATTGTATTAAAGCTCCTATCAGTTGATGTTGGTGCTTAACGTGGCTACACCAAGGAGCTCGGTGGTACCGACGAGGAAAAACAAAGCATAAAATAAAATGCTTCACCGAAATAATATAAAAAAAAGTTCCAAGGTGACAACTAAGTATTCCACGAATTGTTTAATTTTTTTCTTTTCTCTTTCTTCTCCAATTTATTTTGTGCAATGGTAGCAGTGCTGCTGCTACTACTCCATTAAGTTATTTCAGGTGGTTAGCGTTACACTCTTTTTTCGGGTATGGTCTCCTTGCATGCATGCAGGTAAGTAAAGTATAATTGTGTGCACTTTGTATGTATTGCCATTACATTTTCCACTAAATGTTTATATCATTTCTACACGAGAAGATTCTTTATTAGATTCAACCAACTGAGTAATCAAGCTGGAAAGAAGAAGAGAACAAAATAAAGTATTTAACTGCAGCAACCTACACATGTACTAAAAAGGTTGAACACTTTTTTGTTTACACAGTAATATAATACTAAATGGTTTGTACACTCTCAAGGGCTTTTTTCTTTCACTGGTTTCTCTCCTCACTCATCCATCCATATATCGATTTTTCTCCGGGTAATATGCCCGTAGGTAATATGAGGCTTAATGGGGCTATAAAAATTAAACAAGACAAAAAATACTGTGCTAATAGCGTTGAGCACTGACCTTCCCAACATTTTCTTAATTTTATTATTTCTATAGCGTTAGAAGCTTATGTGATACAATTTGTAGACACTGATACATTTTTACGTTCCCGTTTTCCCCTGAATTTCAACTAGACCTGATTCCTATTACGCAGTATTCAATTTAAATATTCATGTAATGGCTGACAGTGAGGTACTCCTCCATCTATTGGTTTGGACTAGTTTATTTTGCAGGAGGCCAAAAATAAAGCAGTCTGCGTAACATGAAGCCTTTACAAAGTTATTACCTAATTCAGTTATTTTTCAAGGCTGAAAACAATTCTGCAAACTCATTAAGTGGATACGAGTGAGAGTATGCATACCTATCCTAGACTGCAAAAAATATGCGAAAATGATACTTTGTCAGTACTAAATCACTGATGCCACTGAGGCGAAAAATGATTTTTACGCTCGTGTACATTTCCCATTTTGCAAATCAGGAACAGTATCACAACGATGATGATGAATATTGTTATTTTTGAAGAAACAAGATAAAGTAATATTTGCTCTTATCAGTGGCGTTGCTGCAATATGAATCATTTTTGTTCACGCGTTAGCAGTCTAAACTCACGCACGCCTCATTACACAAAAACAAAGTGATAAATGCGTATTCAGAATTTCATTTTCCCAATAGTTAGTTGTTCCTTGCTCTATGTCGCTCAAGCAATAATGTATGCACGTAAAGTATACAACCTTGACGGTTGGACTCTGGACTACAGCAATAATAATATTTCGGCTTTCGGTGCATTGTATGGAATTTTTATGCTAGCACATTAGTAGTTAAAGTAGACATTGCAGCGCTTAATAATGAAATTATGAAAATACAAGCGTTAGTATATGCAGAGGGAAATCCGGAAGTGTGTATAGACCTGCGAACAACAACTTTAATACATGCACACTTTCTCCATACCCGTCACCTTATTTATGTTTGTATGTGCACTTCTGTGTGCAATATTACTTCCCCTCTTCTCTTTTTCGTGTGGTGCAATTTGTGCTGCTAACGAGGAAAATTCTCTCACTTAAAAAATCGACGTCGTTTGCATTCCCGTAATAATAATGCATTTTGCTCTTTCTCTCTATTTGTGAAGTTTATCCACACAATATTACAATATCAGCAGAACCACACACACCACCACCACCACCGACGAACCGGATAGGAAATCATTATGCTTGCACTAATATGCATTTGAATGGGTTAAAAAGGATGGAGCTTTTTGTGCGCCAAAAGCTTTAAGAATGCAGACTTATTTTGTAAGTATGTTTGCCTACGTATGCAAATCACTTTCACTACTGCACCATTGCCTACCACTCCGGCTAATACTCCTCTCTAATACATCCCATCGCCACCATTTCACTTTCGTAATGCCTTTTTTATTATTATTTTTTCGAGAAAAACGTTTGAATTGTGTACTAGAGAAAACTAGTTTATGGACGTTCCAGTTGCTTCCCCTCATTTCTACGATGATGATGATGATAGAAAAATTAGAGTTTAGAGAAACTAGTAGTTTGGTGGTGTTATCAATCCCTTTTGTTCTGCTTACGCTGCTTGCTGCGGATCTTCCGAATCCATCCACCATACAGGATACTTTGGGACGATCATTAATGTTCTCCGTGGAGGTCAACCGTCTCAGAGAGAAAACCTTGTTATCTCAAAACGAACAACGTCGTCGTCTGCGACACTACCACTATCATCATCGTCGCTTCCACTGTGCATGCTATGCTTTACCATATAGTATTATCGTAATGTGCAGTGGTGGTAGTGGCGAGTTCCGTTTGCATGTATGTAAACAAGATGGTCATTATTGAAACAACCCGTAATAATAATAACAAGTCGTAGTAGTATTAGTGGCAGTAGAAACAGCAAATAAGTGCAGATATGTATACCTTCAGCCTTTATCTCACGCAGCAGCAGTCTTCTGGCACTAATATAAAAGTCTTCCTTCACATTTTCCCCATTTCACCCTCCGCACTACACATGCATCATGAAAGCTTATTTAAATTGCAGCCCAGTCAACCACACACACACACAATCTACCAAAATAGCCAGAGAGAGAAAGAGAGAGGAAGGGACCAAAAAAAGGGAAAACACATTTTCCAAAGATTTTAATTTTTTAAATGGCAAAACTACCACTTTCTCCATTATAACCACTGCCACCATCATCACTGCAACTTTTCCATTTGCTAGTGCTCCCACCACCACCAAACAATATGATTGCTATGCCATTTTCCCCATCCGGTTTTGATTTCTATCCGCAGCAACAGCAGCATGGAAACTCTCTCTGTAAACCGGTACTTAAGTGAGTAAAATCTCGTCTCCACAAACAAAACTCTCCAACTACTGCATACACAGAGAGAGATTCCCATATCATATTACAAAATAACACGTTATACGCATACATATTGGCAGAGGGAGAAAATGAAACGCCACTTCTCCTCTCACACTGCATTTATTGGTGCGAGCCAACAAATTTCTCTACTTTTACGCACAATAAAATATATTAGGTGCACACACGCTTTCACTTCCTCTCTTTCCCCCTTTTCTCCTCTTCCAATCATAATAATCATAATACTACAACCTATAACAAAGTTACTTTTACTCCAGTCGTTTCAATCTACTACTTTCACAAACATCAACTACTCTACACACAAACAAGCGCACAGACAAGGGAAACCTGTAATAATGCGAATACACTCTAATGTGCGATCAATGCAATAAAACGCACTTCCCATTATTAAATGCATAAAATAGCGCGTGTTACAGTCGAGAAAATAGAGAAAAAAGTTTTTTTTGAGCATGTAACCACTCTGCTGATGATGACGATAAGAATGAAAATCAAGGTAATGGATATGTGGGTGCACTCTGAACCGTTCTAAGGTCGCTTAAACGGTTAAGGAAAAGGGAAAAACAAGAAATTCCGCTAGTATTTTTACGGATGCGTAAATGGATGCAAGGTGTATCATTTTATATCATCAAGTAAAAATATACAGCTACAATCTTAACTGATTTGGCTGCTACTACTGTGGCCTGTGGTGTTTTTGGAAATGAGCAAAGCAAATATTTACCGTTGCGTTGAAACTAACAAGCTGAATTGGACCTTGTTTTAAAAATACATGGAGGAGGAGAGACTTTGGGTTGAAATGATGATGATTATTATTGTTATTACATACATGGTTGTTTGGGTCGGTCGTTGGCCTGTTCTTCTACACTATTATGGCTTCTTGTACACTTTTAACAAAATAAACACAAAAGACTACTTTAGTGTTGTTGTTTTTAAAAATGTAATCTTGTTTCGAGAAACTTTTTTCTCCTTTCTCTCTATCGTGTATGTATTTAATGCATTCAACTTAAAAAAATAAAGGTTAAAACGAGAAATCTGTGTTGGAATAATAATCTGAGAGTGAATACACAGAAAAACACATAGAACGCACTTACACACGTGTGCGTACATTCTATTCCCCTTGTGTCCATCACTCATTCTAACGTGATTAACGACAATAATAATAACTTAGTTTTGGATGCCGACTCCACCCTCTCTACTCACTGTTTTACATCTATGTACACACAATGGTAATATTACTGTAAGTATAATATTAAGCTCCTTACATCCACTCTCTAATCTAGGTACTATGTTGTCAGCATGTGTGTATGTGTTTTTTTGTGCGTGGACGTCCTTTATCAAATCATGCGATACTCACAATCAACCGCTTTTTGGAACCCCTTTCCTTTCTACTGTTTTTGTTCAACTTTAACTAAAAATCCTTTTCATCATGGGAAAACGTATTTTGAGTTTTTCTTTATCTTATCCTTTTTCCATTAGCAAGTGTTCTCTATTTTTGTAGATTGATTTATTGTGTTTTAAGTTAAATTTTAAGTCAATCTCATTATTTGGACAAATGGGACGCACATTTTTATGGATTTTAAACACTCCACTTTTTATTGACGTATGTTTCCTGTTGCGAATGAATATAAAACAAGGTATAAAAAGGATGTTTTGCTTATTATTATTGGATAGTTGGCAGATTAGAAATACAAAAGGGAGAGAAAATCAAAAAGTCGACAATAAATAGTTTTCTTAAAGCAGACCGTCGCTTTGCGGATTTCATTGTAGTTTATGGCATGAAACTATAAACTGTTCTCGGGAGAAAATCTAAAAGATTTTTTTATTATTAGTTTTATTCTCTTGATGACATTTTTCTGGGGTGATGGTGATGACATGCACAGAGACACACACTCAAAAGCCAAAGCACATACAGTTTTCTCCCTAATAACTGTACGACTTTTACACAAGACTTTGAAGTAAGCAGGATATATAAAAAAGACATAAAATGGGGGCGGATGGATGGATGGAGAAGTGTGTGTTGTTTTGTATATGTGAGGAGAGATAAAAGGCGAGATAATTTCCAATAAAATGAATTCTTGAATCATGTCAGTCAAAGTTAAGTTGATGACGGAAATAACAAATATCTTTGAAGAGAGAAAGAGGCCCGTATAGTTAATACGCGTGGATAGATGAAGCCCCTTTTCACTTTACGAACGTAGATTAAATAGGTACTTATAAATTATATCGTTTGTATAAAATAAACGTAAGTTTTTATAGATACATAAAATTATGGTATCTTCCTTCTCTCTCCATCTTTTCCCGATCCCATAGCGTATCGTCCTAGAAGAAGTATATAAAAGTGAGAAGCATAAAATCTAAAGTAGTGATGATAGTAAGTATAAGTAAGCAAGTAAGTAAGTAAGAAGCTTCTTTACTTTTCTTCTTCTTCAATAGTTTCCGTCTGATATCATCAACATCAATCAGAATTCTCGAGAAGAGATGAAAACACTACACTGCACAGACAGAGAGAATGGAAGGAGGAAAAGAGGAATAAGAAGAATAAGATAAGAGGAAGAAAAGGAGGAATAGTAGATCTTTGGAATTTCATTAATGTATGATCATAAAACGTGAAGCAATGGAAAAACTGGAAATGGAAAGAGAGGAACAACAGTAACAGCAGAGTAACTCTCGCTCTTTCTCCTTTCCTCCGTTTCTCATATACATAATGCAAGGCTACTACTACTTCTCTACACCCTGCTTTCTTTTCAAGGAGAATGAGATTATATACATTTTTGAAATGAAGATACACATGATAGGAATATACTCTGACGGGGTTTAACAACAAGGCTTGCTACCCTGGCAGTTCAAAGCGCTGCCACACTGCTTTATCAAGCCTCTCGACGACGGCTGCTGCTGTCCTGCTACTTCTGTTGTAACATTCCGTGAAAATCGCATCCTCAGCAGCACAAGTACAAACACAACAGTAAAGTCATATAGGATTGAAGAGAGGGAGAGAAAGAGAAAGTAGGAAAAGTAAAGCATTCAGACTAATGGTAGCCCTTAACACGAAACTGATGGGAAATCTGAACGGAACCATTAGTATTAATGACAATAATAACTCTATATACACTCGAATGTGTTGTTGCCCGGGCCTCTGAGTGTGTGTGTGTGTGTCTGCTCCTCTTTTTCCTTTCTTTCCTTTTTGCCCTCTTCATCTGCTGCTGAGTTGAGCTTTTTCTTCCTCCTTCAACCACTACCACTACTGCAGAGAGAAGGAAAAATAAGTGAATGGCAGTGGCATTGTGTGCGTATATATCTATGTACCTAGATTCTCGATATTTTCTGCGCATATATCAACATCACGAATCACAGGGTTCAGGAAAACACATATTTTTCACCAGAATCGAGTTGCAGAGAAGAGGAAAAAATAGCAGATGGAATGAGTGGTAGAGAGAACAAGAAGAGAAATGTTTATTATTATGTACTTCATCGATAGCTTTGTTAGTTTGATGATTCTGCAAAAACGAAACGCATACATACGCAGTTATGTACCTACCTACCTTTTTCGAATCTTCATCTATTATTGTTCTTTCATCCATTTCCACAAATAATGTATACTTTCTTTCACAGCATGCTATGTTACGAAGCAAAATCTTTAGAAACTTGAAGATGTTTGGGAAAATTGGCAAATTCAAAATATATTCTTTAGAAGATCTCCTTTCCAATGCAGACATTCGACATATATTTTTGCATGGACGAATCCATGAAAGCTACCTTGTACCTATTTTCCTTCTTCATTTTCATACACAGCTATTTATGCATAATTGCTAAATCATTTTCAAACACTTTTCCTTTCACTAAATTGCCAGTACCCATCTGAACTTCAAGGCAGAAAGAAAAGAGAAATTATGAAAATTTGGCGAGATCGGAAAAGAGAATTTTCCACTTGACGAGAAAGTGGAGAGCGCTCTTTGGTGTAGGTACAGGAGGTTTGGAGTAGCACGAGTAGCAAGTGCATAAGTAGTAGCTACAAGTAATAATAATGTGATGTAAAAGCGTCATGGAAAACGGTTTTATAACGTCGTTTAGAAACAAAAAGTGGCAGACCATTCACATATTTTTGACAGGAGAAAAAGAAATTCATGTTGCTTTTAAGCAATGTTTTAACGGCTTCCTTTTTCTCGTATAATATGCCATGCATTCTTCATGCTACACTTTTACATGGAAAGTGTCTAATTAAGCTCATTATGCTTTCTCTGGGACTCCTGTTCAAGCTTACACTGTAGTTTATAAGGTACTTATTACAACGGAAACAAAGTAGAATGGGAGTTCCATTGTATTCCAATGAGTAGGTGTACTAAAAAAAAGGTGAGGGTATTTAGCTGTTTTGCTTTTAAAGAAGGGTTATTATTACAGTCACTATAAATGACGGGTCTTATCCACGTCATCTGTTAAAGATCAAACCGGAGTGTAAAAATTAATGAGAGACCATTATACTTACATGAATACAAAAAGCATTGCGTAAGAGAAACATAAAGGTAACAAGTAGATATAATGCTCACAATATGTATTATATTTGAATACCCTCCCCCAAAAATTATGGTATTGACTATTTCACTCTAATTAACATTTACGACATGCTGTGTCACATTTCATATTATTATGCGGTGCGCGCTAAGCAAAATGCCACATTTTTGGGATTTCTTATATCCGTAGAAATAGCATTAATGATATTGACAGATCGGTTATAGGCATAACTACACAAAAACAGCTGCATGAACAAGTAATCAAGCTAAGTAAAGTTCACATTCAGAGAAAATCGCAATGTGCATCTCCCTTCGTTTTTTTATCTGATTTGAGCTGATTGTGAGTGGGTTTGACTTCTTTGGGAGAAAAACCCTCCTCTCTTTCAATTTTATTAGTAGCCTGGTTGCTTGCTTCGCAATCTACTGAGAAATCTTACACGCTGAACAACTATTTGAAAGTGTGATTCGAGTGATGATGAAAATGCTCATTCCTTCAATGTATCAAGCACTGCATTTCCATTAGTTGTACTTTCTCTTATCTTGCAGGATTTTTCTCTGTATCCCTTTAATTGAATCTAATTGCCTCTGACACTTTGCTTATGTGTACATCGTACATCGTACACCGTCCAAAACTGTACAGAGAAAACAAGCTACAGCGAAAAAGATCAATTTTTCCCCTGCTAGCTGCATTTGTAAATCTTTGGAAACAAAATTATTGCACTTCGTCTCCTCCTCTCTTATGCGCTCTCCGTAACAATGAGTGTCACAGTTAATTTGAATTTATAGCATTTATGCATCCATTTCTCATTCGCTGCATTTGTTATGTTTTCCAATATTATTTCAGTACAATTGGAACTAGCACAATGAAATATAGCGGAAATAAAAGGAACAGATAAATTGATACTAGGAATTGGCAAGTGATGAGAAGCATTTTATTCAAACATAATTTTGAATAAAAGTTATTTCTTAAAGTGAAATTGAAAAATTCCGCTGTTTTACAACTCACACATCCAATCCCTAATAGTAGAAAATATGCAGCTACCTATTAACAAGCAAAAAGAGAAATACGTTCCTTGATCCCGAAAATGCTAGAGACACTCGAACTAAAACGGTCTAATACCAAGGTAACCAGCAAAATAAACTTCTGAGAAAAAACAAAGATGTTTATTGCATGCAATATGCCTTTTTTCTCCAGGAATGTAAATTTTACACCAACGCACACACAAACATATACACAATCATACACGTGCATGGAGATATGGTATCGCTATAAAATGTAACTTTTCGATTTACATTTTTCTCCTACTTCTGCTATTTCGTGAGCACATATGCACATATCTGTTTCTGTGTATCTCTCCCATCAAAAAGAGAAAGAAAAAAGAAAGAAATTTTTTATTTGAAAAATGGCTTTAACTTGGCTTTTTGCTCTCTTGTGGAATGCGGCAGTAAACCACACATGCCATTTCAGTTTTCATTCTGTGAATGCCCTCATACATGCAACACAAGTGTACCACATATACTGTATAATATGTCAGTGATCCTGCGTGTAAATCTAAATAAATAAAAAACACACACAGGAAAAAATATATTTACAGTCAATTCATTCCTTTTTGGTTTTGTTTCTTTTTGCCATATTTACGATCCCAATAAAAATACGAAGAAACACATCAAATACATGAGAAACAGTAAAAATAACATAAATTTTGGGGGAAAACGAGGTGCCGAAACCTGTGTCTCATTCTCACCTTTATGAAATAACACAAAGAAAATGAATTGGGTTGTAAAACCCGTTTCTCTAGACTGCGTCTTCTGCTTCCTCCACATTTTCCCCTTTTTAACACTCGCAAAACAAAAACAGTGTCAAGTCAAGTCAAACACTTTTCAATGCAGGGAATCTGCGGCTGCTATATTTGTGTGCAAGTGCACTAGTCTTTTACCAGACAATTTTCTTCGGCTCCTTCTTTTGTTGCAGTCTTCTAAGAAAAGAGCTTACAAATTACTATACTACTCCTATTCCATCATATACATAGACTCTATACGAATAGCAGCAACAAATTTCCCCTTTTATTCATCGCTCTCATCATCCATTTTTATTCCTTCTTTTTGCGTGTAAAAAAGCAACAAACAAAAAATACTCCCGCAGTATCATTAAGGTGTGAAGGTTGTAGTATTAGTTTGCCATGCATATGAGAGCAAAGTAAGATAAGTGAGCTCGAAAATTGTTTGATTGGAATCCACACATAGTAGAGCTGGAGAAGACGCAAACAAAAGTACCACTTGCATAAAAAAGTAGCTGTTTTTACTGCTTTTATCCATAAATATTCCCACTCAGCTGAATTTTATTTGTTCAAACGCTCTTTTATTTCCTCGGTCTTCTCTTTCACACTACCTTTGTATTGGTGTTCTTAGAATACACAATAAGTACTACTAGAGACACTTCATTTTCGAGTATTATTCGCTACCAAAAGTTGCGGTAAAAAGTCTGATACGAAGTTATTGCTTTTTTTCTCTTTCTCTCTTCATGCTCTTATTTATTACAACTTTACGGGGAGATCAACTTAATAGAGATCGAATTTCTCTCAGGTACCGCAGGTATCGAGAAGGCTATTAAACAAAAAGGATTCAGTAGGATTAACTCAAAAACGTTATTGAAGTTGTTACACGAGTTGTAAAAATTGTGGAGTTTACTAATAAAACATATTGAACGAAAAGTTCATTTTCCTATGATGACAATTTGTCGCGAATGTTACGGAAACGCTACACTTTTATGGTGTCATAAATATTTCGCTTTCAAACTATCATATTGCAAAAAAAAGAAGCAATTTTTAACAAATCTAGGGACATTACATACATGTACGTATGTTCCCGTTTCTTCCCAATAAATTGTCGTCACTCAGGAATATTAGAAATATTATATCTCTCTCATATCTGCATTTTCTCTTCCCTTATGGCTACCAATTATTTACCGCATTACACTGTCATAGAAGATGACCTCAATTTTTTTCTTCAAAAGTTGTAAAAATATGTGAGCAAAGTTGTGTTGACAATAGTGATGTAAAGTGGCTCAACTTTCCCTATTCCTCACAACGTATATATTTTCATCGAGAGCTGAAAAAGAGAAAGAGAAAAAAATGCTCCAACTTTTCCCCCTTGTTTCCATCAAGAAAGCGGAAGAAGCATGACATGATGATGACTCAATGTGAAAGTGTAAGTTTTCTTCAGTTTTCCAAAAGTACCACACACTCAAAACTATATGTCACCTATCCATTAGTGTATGTAAATCTATACATGTGTCCTTCAATATGATACCTATACTAAATGAACGTTCTTCTCACTGACTAATGTGCCGTTACACACATGCATACTTGAGCATTGTACATTTCCCTTCAACAAAAAATGTGTATCCAAGTGAACGAGCATTTGATAAATGTGGCTTTCACAAACTTTTAAAACTCTTGTCTCTGTGATGCATGCATTCACGAACGAGCAACGAACAACTCTCCATACTTTCACAACTAGTACCTAGCATGAGACCATACCACCAACCAGCTTACATTTCCTTTTGGCCCTCCATATCACCATTACTGCCACCGACACCGCCAACAACATCACTTTCTCCACTTTTCCAAGAGTGAAAAGAAAGGCTAAAGCTAAAATCACTTTTTCCCATTCAGATTGAAATGAGGTATGTATACGCGGCATATTTTTCTCGTAATAGGATCATGATAGATCTTCTCATGCAGTTCCAGACATGCATGTGTGAATGTAAGTATACGGTCTACTATTTGCAAAACTTGTGGCACTAGTGTACTTTTATATATAGATGCTCAGCAGCCTTAATATCCCTTTCACTGGAGATGGGGAGGCATGCACGAGGGAAAAACAAAAGAAAAAGATCTGTCATGACGACGTCGTTTTGCTCTCTGCCTCTTCTGTGCTTCAAGCTCTCCTTTCCCGTTGTCGTGCCGCTGGCTGAAGTAGTGGTGGTGATTTTCGTTGCTGTCTGAGAACT
Source organism: Willowsia nigromaculata (assembly GCA_034700605.1). Classification (NCBI taxonomy): domain Eukaryota; kingdom Metazoa; phylum Arthropoda; class Collembola; order Entomobryomorpha; family Entomobryidae; genus Willowsia; species Willowsia nigromaculata. Next base: position 29,160 of record JAQIXX010000060.1, read on the forward strand.
GAAAAGACTACCCGCTCATTTTAAATCACAATAGTTTGTAATGGGATCAAATCCTTCAGGGAATCACTGAATATTTTTCCCTTTCAAAAAAATAATCCTCCTTGTCAACTACAATTATGCTAATTTCTTTTTCTTTTTTCCTCTAAACTTATAATACCTATTTTGCGTTCCCATCTGCCTGTCGCTTCAAGGCCTAGTTGTCTTGTTCCAGAGTATACATGGCTTTTGTTCTTTCTGAGCTCTTTTTTGTCAGTGCTCTTTATTTCGTCTCTGCATACTTAAGTCGATAATGGAAACACTGTTAGAAAACAAAAGAAAATAAGCGTGAAAAAGGTCACAGCGAATGTCGACAAAAATATAGATAGGAAAAATAAAAAGGAATCCTAACGAAGGGCATGCTACTAAAATGGGACTAAAGTGTAAAAATTTATCGTTTAAAATTGGTTTGGTGACCCTTCTGGAAATTATGCACTAATTTTATTACACTGACGGTTGTTACTTACCAATTATCTCTTTAATCAGTGATCTTCAACCAACATATTTATCACTGTAATAAATCATCAAAATCTTTTTACTTTCGTCACAGCGTGCTATCAGAGTTACCTGTGTGATTCCTCTGATAACATTTCCCAATTCCATACTATCTCGTTGTCCCAGTGGCTTCGCACTTTCGCGCAATAAACCTGTAAAGTTGCAAGGGGGCAGGAACCCAGTGACTGGTCCCGAATAAGTGCTTGTAAAAAATTCATTTCTTCCATCGATTTTACGACCATTTAGGGATTGTTTTTAACAAGATGGCAATCATTTTACGACATTGAAATAAAAGTGCCATTTCCAAATATTACTTACCCACCTACAAAATACGTACACTATCTATACCACTATCATATCATCAAATCAAGCAACGTGAATTTCACCTGGGACTACTCTGGTATGGAACCCCAAAAAAATATTAGGAGGAAGGAAAAACCGCATTCCCTGGCAATAAAAATGTATCTTTGAGTATATTCTCAATGTGCAACTGTGACAAAAATATTTTTGTTGTTTGAATGTGTCCATTTTTTGTTGGGTTTTTCTTCGATATCAACAGAAAATACAGTAGTACCAATTCAAGGAGCAGCCACTGCCATCAAATAAAGAGAAAATGTATCATTAAGCCAAAAAGTGGCTCTATGACATGTAGCAAGTTGAATTGGTGGTGATGGTGTGCTGTTGCTCAAGGAAAAAAATCTCATTTTTGTTATTATCCCTAAGATTGTCTTTTGAGAGTTGAGTGCGTTGTATAAAAAGAAAGCGAGAGGAGCGGGAAGTAAACGAGGACATTTAGCTCAATTGCTCATACTGACAGGGATCCAGTAAATCCGTTCATTCCCTATTTTCTCTTTTCTGATGGCTTTCCTTTCTTTCTCTCTTCTTACAACCAGATATACACAAATCTAACACACGAACACTTACACACACAACAGGCAATTCTGTAGGCGTGATATCCCATTTACAATTGCTGGGAAAGAGATCGCTCCACTGCGTTCTCCCAAGGATAAAAATTGAAATCGCCCAAACAAATTCTTCCGGCTCATTTTCAGGAAAACATCTTCATTTAAACCCTTGGGTATAACGGATCCCCTTTATATCACACCGAAATGCTCCTCCAACTTCTATTAAGCTCACCAATTTTTTCCTATACATTTTCTCCACTATGGCATCACCATCATCATTTCCCCCGTCTCTGCATCGCTACTACTACTATGGCAGAGGTTATGTCAAAAACTGAATGGCAATGGGCACAGGCGATAGAATCTCTCTTTGTAGAAATTCCCCCGAAAAAAATGCCACAGCAGCACCACAACCACGAAAGAAGAGCCGCATTTACACGGCTTCTGGTAAAGCTGGCACTCAATTCTTGTCTTTTTTTCGCTTTCCCCGCCTCATGATATGCAGAAGGCCACGTTTCTCATTTGTGTGTACTGCAGTTTCATTGACAGGCTGGTGGGAAAAGGAAACTGCACCCCATTATTGGGAATAAGAGAAAGAAAATTGTAAAGTGGGTATGAATGAAGAAGACCTCAAAAAATACGAGGACAACTTATATAGAATTTGCGTAATATCATATTATGGTAAGGTGGTTTTATAGCATTATAAAGAGAAAGATGCATTTTATATTTTTCCTCCCTTGTCGCCTAACTAGCAATAGTTGTCATGTAGGAGTGGTAGAATCAAGAAAAGAAACATTGATGGTGGGGGTAATGGTAATCCAAGAATGGGAGAAAGGAAGTAAGAATCAGAGAGGGAGAAAAAATATAAAAGAGAGAGAGAGAGTTTGAGAGAAGCGACGACGAGAGACAAATGAAAAATGGACCAAAGGGTCGCAACCCGAAACTCAGGTTGAAAAGCAAAGTTGAAAAATAAAGAGACTCGATATGTCTCTTTCTCCAGAGTGCAACTAGGAGAACCACGAATGCTCTACCATTAACCATTTTGCTTTAAGAAAAGACAGAGATTGGGAGAAAACTGGAAGAAATAAACTATACTAAAAAGAGATGAGAAAGCTGATTGCTGAATGTAGTAAAAAGCCAGTCATGACACTATTCCTCTAAGAAATAACAAGTTCATAAAGGTTCCAGGAGCAAAGCGAATTGTGCTATGATTTTTTCGGAGAAAAAAGTTAATTTAAAATAAGAAATGGTTTGTTTAGCGGATTCTCCTGCAAAAACGAAAGAAAACGACATCTTTTAGACAATTTTCAAGGACGCAGGACTAACCACAGAGTATTTGCATTCATTTTCGAACTCATTGCTTATACATAATTTATAATATGATATAATATTTCATATGTGATTGTGGGATTATTATATCTGAGACACATTAAAAGTAGAAATGTTGAAAAATGTGAATCCTCAGTCTCCAGACTAAGCATATATCTCAATGGTACTACACAAAGTATTGAATTTATTCGAACAGAGAGAATCCAAGAGAAAGTAAGTGAGCGAAAGAGAGTGAAAGACAACAGACACATAATGATATCAACTCTGATAATCCTACAAGTACTCACAATCAGACGTGCACACACACGCCGATATACACTTATTGATTCATCCACTGCACTTGAGTTTTCCATTTAAAAGCGTAAAAGCTATATTATCTATCTTGTTGTTGTTCTGTCTGACAGACAACCAACTCTGATTTCCTTTCTCTTCTCACTCTACCATCTCTATATATACCAGTTTGTACATCTATTTTCTGCACAAAAGAGAGAAAAAAGGGAAAGTAAAAGTTGAGAGAGAAAGAAGAAGCGGGATAAAAGTAAGAAGAAGAAAACAAACAAAGAGACAAAAGGGGGAAGATGTGATCCAATTTCCTTTCCTGATCGTCTTACTCCTACTTTTGCTGTGATTGAAATTGTACGAGAGAAGCACTTTTATCCTCTCAATCTCTTTTTTTTTTCTCTCAATTTCACAATGACTACCATATATCCTCACTATTTCATTTCAGTCTACCAGAAGAACAATGTACTAAAGTATATACATACGAGTGCACCATTGCTGCACATTCTTATTGTTCCACCAACAACTGCTTTAGTTCCAGCATCGACAATTGACTCTATTTTGAAAACAATGATTGCATTTTGTATGCAGGAGTCACATAAAAACAGCTAAAAACTTGCTAGTTCAACGCCATCGCCGTCATCTAGGAAAAAAAATGTTCGGAGCAATGCGTCTTCCATCTTTAAATCCACCGTACAAACCCAACTTTGTCAATGACACGAGTTTTGTCTTCCTACTTGCATCATTATCATCACTTGATCTTCTGCATGAGTATTTGTTGTGTTTCATCCTCGATGCAGACTTGCACATTGTACATACATTCGTATGTATTACTCCACATCCGTCGTCGAATACAGCTTCCGCTTTTCCTCACAATCCTCATTTTTTACTGTTCGCACTAGCTCGTTATGTGTATTGCTGTTGAGTTCCCCACCGTGATTTCTTCTCACTCCCTTTCACTTCAAACGCTTTGCTATAAAAACAATTGGTGATGGCAATGGTGTTGTTCGCATTGAAAAATACCAAGGTTTTTCCCTTTTCAACGTGTGTGTGGAGTCGGCTTTTGCCTTTTTTATATCCGCTTCCTTATGACTTGCGGAAGTTGTTAACGATGCAACTTTCTTTTTATTCTGGCACACGACGCGTTTAGCAGCAGTGAAAGTGTGTGCTGTTCAGTTTTTTTTTGCGTTTTTTGAGCTTAATCCTTTTTTATGCTAAATCCGAAACCATTGTTCTGTTGATCACGACGATCATCCCGGTTTCTACTCTGGAACGAGGAAGATGAGCACGCCCAAAAAACCGGAGTTTCTAAAGAGAGAGAAAAAAACGGAAAACCATTTCGGGGTTCCTGTGTAATAAAATTGTTTCCCAAACACAAAACATCAACCGCCTTTTCAATTATTGATTCCTAATAATGTAAAGTCCAGAGAGAAAAAAATAAGTGAAACTAAATTTCGTTACGACAGGCATGTACTTACGTATACAGTGTTTGCTATAAAAACAAAATAGTAAGAATAGTAAAAATTAGCTCACATAAAATGCATTTATTTTGTTTTCGTCTTTTACTACTGGTCTGACTACTCCCACTACTTTATTACAGTGTAGTAGGAGTTTAAACGTGTGACGTAACGGCTGTGAAAACAACAACAACTGTTGGAAATGAAAAGCATAAAATATATTTGAACAAGTAAAAGGATGACCCCCCATGTGAGTCATTCAGTAAAGCGACCCATTTGTCAGTAGAAAGGTAGTTTGGCAGAAAAACGGGCAGGGGAAAAGGGAAGAGATGGAAACGAAGAAAAATAAATGTTTTTTCTCTCTAGGCCGTTGTATTTCTGGACGACATTGACCATTTACCACTGGAAAATAGTCGTGTTTACTAGTACAGACTACTAGGTAGGTAGGAACGAAAAACAGGAAATCTTTAGTTAGTTGTCCAGGACCCACCACCAGGCTGAAGGCATTTCTAAAAAAATGTGTGCTATATTTGTGCTAGAGGCTGCCAAAGCAGAAGAAAAAAATTACTAATGCCATGCAATGTACTTTATTTTAATCTGCTGTGTGTTTTGTTAGCTTTCTAGTGCAATATTAAGTAGCACTTAAAACATGGAACCACAACAAGTACGAAAAAACCCACACTGTGATCATCATCTTCATCTTCAAATTGTTGTGTATGAGTTCTCGGTACCGTTTCCCGTCCGACATTATTTGCACATGCTTATTATTATTAAGCATTACTTTCATTTGATAATGGGCATCAGACACGAAACAAAAGCAAATATTTAACATGTTTCTCTTCTGTCTTTCTCCTGTTTCAAGGGCCAGTCCAAATGTAATGAAAAAATATATGCGAAGCCCTAAAAAGCAGGGAATGCGTGGAGTGATGATGTTGAAAACGGTTGTTTTGTGTGCTGTTTATTTAATGAAATGACATAAACTAATAACAAGTGGAAAAGAGAAGGGACCGTTTTACTGTCAAGGGTTTCTCCAGCTCTGCTCTATATTTTAAAGACGAATAAAACCGAGTTGAGTGATGTTTAAGCACACATGTTGTTGCGGTTTTCGGGGCGATATATGATTTTTATTTTGGACACAATATTATTACATTATGGAAGAAGCAAAGCATGTAGTGTAATCGAAAGAATAATAAAAGCGAGATTATAAATGTAGGTGAGATTGAATTTCCCGAGTGTGTTTTTTATGGTGGCAGAAGTAGTAGTCTGTGGTGGTCGTATAGTTTCTTGCCCTGCAATTTCACGCAGCACAAGTACATTTTGTGGTGGGTATCACATCATATAAATATAATTTCACTGAGATTTCTTGACAGCCACTAGTTTTTTACTCGTCTGTGAAATGAGCTTTACTTCCGCTTTTTTCAAATTACAAACACTGCAAAGTAGTTTGGCAAACAAATAAATTGGAGGACTGCTGCTGCAAAACGGAGAAATACATTATAAATAAAGAAAGCATTTTCAAGAGGGGTTACGAGATGGAGACCTTTTTATTTACATCAGCGTCATCTAAATTACTTTTTTGTTTAAATTGAGAGATTGCTAAGATCGAGACAAGAGCATTATATAAAAATGGCGAGCACAAACAAACACAAATATCCGTTTACACACACGCTGTCGTGAACACACTCTGTACTTAATTGTTATATAAGTAGTTGAAAAACCACATTAAGATTTTTTTGCAAATTTATCGCTTTGTACAGCTAAGCAACAGGAGAGAAGGCAGGCAGGCAGGCTGCGAATGAGTTTAAAGTTGAAAACAACACACTGCAAAACTTTGAGTAAGTTTAGCTATTTTAAGTCTTTCCCATCTAAATGGGCAACAACATACGCAAACGCATAATATTCTGCTTAGGTTCCACCACCACCACAAGTGATAAACAATACGACCACTTACTTTCATGCACATTTATCTAATAGCCAGCTCATTTAAATATATAACTGTCAAGTTTTTCCGCTTTCTCGGCATGTTTAGAAAATAGGAGAGTACCACAAACAGGAAATAAGTAAAAGTTAAAAAGCCTGCCAAATTTTCTGCGAAAGAAAATTTTCCACCGACACCAGTGACTTGTGTGCACACAGAATGGTAAATACTTTAATTCAGACGCAGACATAATTTTAAAGTTTAGTAGACCAATTTTGAATATTTATAGTGTACTACATACATTGAGGATATTATGAGGACTTTCGTTTTCCCTTTAAAATATACACGAGTCAATGAGTTTCTTACCATATTGTCTGTACTCGAGCATAGTAATAAGATGTTATTTCCCATTTTCCATTGCCATCCTAATATGTATTTTATATCTTAAATAATCCAGGAAACCATACATGGAAACTTCCAGCAGCACCAGGAACAACAACATCTGCTGTTTTCCTACTTTAAACTCTCCATGTTGCTGTTGCCCATCTTAAAATTAATCTAAAGACACCAATAAAATTTCTTTAGTCAGGCAACAGCAGTAGGAAGTAGGAGAAAGAAAAAAGTTATTTTACGGCTCAAACTACTTGTGTTCCTTTCTCCTTTATCTTTCTCCCTCACAACTACTTTTACCACTAGCAAGACTTTCACAAGCATAATATGAAATAAATAATGGTTCACCATTGCAACAAAACGCCAGCGAGAACGCAACAGAGAAGAAGTACTAGTAGCCTCTTATTTTCTCCACCAGGCAAAAACGAAGGGACAGCAAATTGCAGACGCCTGCAAAATTACTACTTGTATGCATCTACAATCTCCAATACTACCACATACATTTTTATAGCCACATTTTTTGGGTGAGATGATATAAAAAAAAGTGATGTTCCTGGTCGATGTCATCGTCTTTGTCGTAATAGCATTGCTTCCAGAAGAAGAAGAAAAAATCTTTTTTCAGATTGGATTCTCCTTCCTAAAGGTCTATTTATTTCATGGGTACGCACATTCTCAGAAGAGAAGACATAAAAGGATTCAAATAGTATGCAAATCAAGAGTGTTATTTTCTACACAGCGGTCATGTGACTACTACTACTACTAGAGCACATTTTACATCCGGTTTTTTTCCTTAAGCTACTTGTGCCACACATGTGTGTCCAAAGCAATGTCAGCAAGTAAAGTACCCTTGTGATGTCGCAAAGCTGGTATTATAATAATATCATGTGTGTGTGTGTGCTTAAATACGATTTTGTCGTGAGAACATGATATATATGGATATGGCGAGGAGAACGAACATGAAATATTATTAGGTAACGTCGTTGTTGTAGTAGCCATGGCAGTAAACTCAAAGTTAAGTAATGTGTTTAGCACTTTCCGGACGGAAATGTATTTAAGTTTGTGGAGAAGTCGAAGAAAAGAAAGAAAAAGTTTTTTTCTCCCTTTATATTACATGTTTGAGGTGGCGGTCATGATGATGGGGATAGTGGTGGTTGTTTGTTGCTCCATGTTCCTTTTTTTACTTTAGTCTCGTGTATTTGAGACTGTGTGAAGTAATATTTTGTGCAACTAGAGGTTTTCTAGTTATCCGTTGTTCTGTCTACAAAGTTGTTTGAGTGTGTGAAGCTGTGCTATTACTATCTTTGCTGAGTTTTAAAAAACGTGTACAGCATATACCGGTTAATTTCACTGTTAAAAGGGAAAAGGAACAAGTTTAATGAAATGTGTATAGGTAGTAGTAAAAGTGGTAGTAATAGTAGTGTGCGTGTTTTTTTTCTTGCATTCGTTGATAGTTGGAGGAGGATGTAGGAGGAAAGAGGATAACCCAAAATGTGAAATATTGTGCGTAGGCGCTGTGAAATTTTAAGTGTGGTACTTATGACTGCTGCTGCTGCTTTTCTAACTTGAAAGTTTCCAGAGTTTCATGACCTTCGCCCATCAAAGACCATATCACACAAAACTAAATAGTTCCGAGTTTTAGACAAAATCTAAATGTATTTTATAACAAAAAAACTTGGCCGCTGTTGCCATCACTTCTACTAACTAGCAAACCTGTTTTACTACTATCATATCATCACATTAAGGAGAAAAGGGAGACGGACCAAAACCCAGAAGCAGGGCGGATAAGTGTGGCTTTCCATGACTGCTGTAGTGATACGAACATCACACATGGCTGTGGCGTGCATGTTTTACTTTTTTGTTAAAAAAGGAAAAAGAGAAAGTGGAAGGAAATGGCTCCACTTCCAGAGAATCTGTACCACACTACTGCTCACACTGCCACTTCAACACTCAATGTCCTTTTTTCTCCCTTTTATGTCGTATCGTATGTATCTAAAATGACATCACATGCAGAGCAAAACATTTAATGCTGCGTGGCTCTTTCACAAACTCGCAACTTTTTCACAAACAATTCGTGGATGAGTGAGCGTGTGTGTGTGTAGGTTTTTACATGCAACTGAGAGGAGAAGGATGATGCCAGCACCTACGAGAATTCATTCATGAACATTGAAACAGTTTTCAAAGAGATTCAGATTCACACTGTGGACAAGAAAACAGCAGATACCTATCTTTTTACACACAGCTCATTTCAGCAAGAGTATAATATTCTATTTCACACAAAGACTATCATAAATAGGCGATGAGGATCATCATCATCATGATCATGATATGGCTGTCATGACAAAAGGGCATATAAAATGCTAACTTTTTCCATATTATCCCGTTTTTCCCACACTCTCTTCTGTTTTCGGTCTTTTTTGCAGAGCACAAATACAGCAGCAGCCGCTACACATTGCGGAACATTTTGTGATGATGAGGGGGAAAACTTTCCTTTTCTGTTTACACCGCACATACACATCCGATCCCTTCTCTTTGAGTTGACTAAAAATGTGGAAGTATTTATGAGAAAAAATCAGCTGGTCCCAAAAACATGAAGGGGAAAGGGTAGTAGTGCTGGTGGTGTGGGAGGTAGCACTTTTCTCTTACAGCAACTCTTTACTTTTTAATTTTTTACGAAGGGAAAATGAGGCGAAGACGAGAAGAGCTGGGGAGAGGGAACGACAAGGACAATATTATTCCAAAGTCGTAAGTGGCGGTGAGGGAGTTGACATGTATGAATGCATATTATTATGCTTTATTAGGGTATGCCCACCCAGTCGCATCGTCCTCGTCACACTTGCACTTTTCAACGTAAATCTCTCCATGAAAGTTGTTATAATATGGAACAAGTAAACTGAAACAAAATATTTTAATGAGCACTTTTCCGGGTGTCAGTGCGAAAGGATTATATATAAAGTATGTATATTTGCTCACTAAAATGTCCACAGTTCGTTTATTCATATTTTTTACGTTCCCTTTTTATTTTGGTTGAGCACGAGAAAGAAGGGGAAATTTTTTCATCTACTTCTTTGCAACGCCATGTCTTACTCGGTTACACGAAGCGTAAAGTAAATTGGACGTAATAAGTTAGTATGCAGTTTTCATATCGTTTATTTTAAATACGTGTACCTTCCTCCTCCACATTTCTACTTTTTTTCTTGAAACCTCTCCCTCTTTTGCTACGACTGCTGGTTGGAAATTTTTAGATTTTTTTTCCTTGTCTCTGGTTCTCTGGTTGCTAGAGTGTACATTTGCTGTTGTATCATTTTACCCGCTCACAGTCTCACTCACTCTTCCTGTTAAAAGATGAAAGATCATGTTTATGAGTCTGATGGGGGAAATTTTCATGATGAAGTGGTGTTCATGGAATGTTAATATGCATTATACCTCTTCTCGTCTCCACTCGCATTGCATTACACCAGCTTCCAGGCAAGAAAAAATAGAAAGGAACGTGTAACTTGAGGGTTTTAGATTTTTATAACAGCGGCAGTGTGTGTGTGTGTGTGTGACGCTGAAAATTGCACCAAAAGAATACCGTATTAGCTTCAGCATTTATTATTATTCAGATTAGTATAATATTCACCATACTGAGCGTGAAGTTAAAGTCCACCATAAAGTTAAACACTGAATTCGGATGCAAAGAACAATAAGCACGTTTAAATGCTTCCTGGAGCATGCAAGTTGAAGATACCTTTTTAAAACTGCTGCGTACCGGAAGCGTACAGTTTCTACAAGAAATGAGCAAAAATGTCTTCCATGCAAATCTTTTACTTTTTTTCGGGTAACACCTATGCCCATATTAATAACAGGTAGAGTTTAAAATACAAGTTAATATTATGAAAAACAGGATTTTTTTCGTTTTTGTGGATGCGCGATGGCAAAAATCAGATTTAATACTACTAGAACGTAAGGTTTCTTGTATAATTTAGTCTTACAAGCGGAACAAGGAGACATTCCGCGTTCATCCACTCACTCAACAAACTTTGCCTGACAGGAAGGAGCAACATCAAACCACACACAAAGAAAGCGCCATAGAAAAGGACACAAATTTCTCAAGTCTTTTCTCCACCTCAAGAAATCCTTGAAACGACTGGAGAGAAAATGAAGCTGAGATGGATGTGAAGAATGATTGGAAGTGATGAAGGCTGAGAGGGTCATTAATCATTCATTGGTGGTTAGATAATGAGGGGAATGCCTAAAGGTTGGAGACATTTTGCTTAAACTTCAATCTCTCCCTCTCATGATTTCTATCCTGATTCTGTTCTATTTCTTTCGCCTTTCACTTCTTTAGAAAAACACACCATTATCATTTCCATATTCCACATTGCGTCGTAGCTCTTCCAACTACCATCACTATTTTCCCTTTATTTTTCAATTCATTTTCGAATACTAGCAAGCATAATAGTAATAACAATATGTATATTGCTACGTTTCACCAAAAACAACTAATAGCAGCGATAGCAAAATATCCACATATCGACTCAAAAGACATTACATACACATATTGATCTCCAGTTTTGTCTATTCCGATTACGCCCATGCCTTTTTCTCCTTGACAATAGAATAGACAGGATTTTTCCTTGAGTATCTACACCACTCCAGAATACAGTCTATTCTCCTTTATCCTCGGATTTTCCTCCTCTCCCTTTTCTTCCTTCGCTTTTCATTCTTCAATTTCAGCATAATCTTTTAACTATGCTACAACCACACACGGCCGCATCACAATAATGTACCAAGTAATCTTGGCCTACATTACTTAAGGACAACAGCACACACAACAGCGATGACGACGCACCACATCATGTATATTTTCTCCATCCACTACATCAATTTCCATCCGTTGTAATGCATCTATGTATTATGTACGCCTCTTTTCAATTCTTCCTTTCTCGCCATCACTTCATCATCATCATCCTCATTCTCATAATCATTCCATTTTATCCATCCAACTGAGAGACATAATACACTCGACAAGATAGACAGATGGAGCGAAAGAGTGTGTGTGTGAGAGAGAGGAGCAGTAGACATTAGACAGGCATCTTTTTGTTATGTATGTATTTGTTCAAAAATATCATATTATAGAGTTTTTCTCCTTCTCCTCAGTGGATTAAATATCCTTTAGTAGAGTACACAGATTTTACGGTTGTTTTGTCCCAGAACTATTACTTCAAGTAAAAGTAGGGCCTGGCACATGGAGTGAAATTGGTAGTGGGTTATGAGAGAAGTGTGTGCCCATGAAGAGAAGCTTTCATGGAGAATGAAGAAGTAACTGGAGTACAATAACAATAACAACAATATTATTTCTGAGAGAGAAAGAGAGAGACTGCGTCTCTCTGTGTCTGTGTCAGTAGTGTAGTTCTTGACAAAAAGGCTTTATAGTTTGTATGCTAGTTTGATATATACTTGCTATCTGTGGACGGGAGAGCTTCAATAAAAAGTGAATATTTCTAGGGTATTGCTACCACCACCATATCGCCATATTAATAAAAGCAACCATATATCGGACAAACTGTAAGAAGTACTACTACATTACGTGGCATGCTGAGAAGAGGAAAGAGAAAGAAGAGCATTATTGAAAGATTCTTTTTTCACTTTCGCAGGCTGCAACGGAGAAAAAAAGCTGCTGCTGCTGTTGGCTGCTTTGATGTCACTTGGCCTATTCATAAATCCCCGTGAAACTCTCGAGAACCTTTGGGTTCTTTTTTCCTTCTTCTCTCTTTTCTGCCTCTCACTCTCTGAGGACTTGCCTATTTTTTCCTCCTTCTATTCTTACCAGCAGACTTATAGAAAATGAACGAGGTAGTAGTGGAAATATGCATGCATGCGTGCTAGTACATTATATTATAATAATGTAAGTATCTCCCAAAGAGAGAGAGAGAGAGGGAGAGAAAGACGCAGGCATCCAACTCTTTCCTTTTTTATTCTTCATCTTCCTCGCCTGCTTCCTTCCTCCTTGTTGAGACACAAATGGAAAGGAAGAGTTAAACTCCCATCCATTTTCCAAAATAAATTGACCCAAGATTGAAGATGCCTATCGTCTAGTGGGTATACTAGTACTGGAGTGTAATAACATATCTCTTTGGGCATTTTCTTTCGTCCACTTATAGTCCACATTTATTCTCTCTCTCTTTAAGAAGCTAGCCAACAAATACAGGCATAACCTGAAGAGAGAGAAAGTAGCGAAAAGCTTGCAGCAGTATAGAATAGAAGCCCCAGCAAGAAGGTAAAGTGTCTTTTTTCATGAATCAAATGACCTCACACACATCTACAATGTGGACGGAGAGAAAGAGGAAGCGACTTTTTAAAGTACTAGTGTACTGTTGCGAAGAACATCATGAACGGAAAAATAAGATGGTGAGGGTTAGGAGGTAGCCATATTAGATATATTTTTAACCGTATTGCCCTGACACTGTGACTGCAAAAACCATTTCATCCGCCAAAGTGGGTATAAAAAGGGAAAGGATGTGAACAGGAAGAGAGAGAGAGAGAAAAGAGAAATGGAATATTACATGGATATATCTGCTTTATACCGGTATTAGTTATGTATGTAGTATTGTAGGTTCTTTACCATCCAGTTGTAAAACGGACCATTCACAATATGTAATGGCCTTACGGCGGCGGCAGTGGAGTTGGAGTACAAACCTTTTCTTTTTTCAGGTCTACTTAAATGTGCTGAAGGTAGATTGACTGTGTAAAAACCGATGTTTCACAGCAATTTCCTTTGGTAAATGGTCGTCATCGTTGCTATCGCCATGGTGTGAGGGAAATGTGTATAAAGGTGTGCAATCTTAATATGGGTTTTAAATTTCCGTATATGAACAGAATAGTTACAAGAGCAATGGCATCTTGTGCATATAAAAGTGTGTATGAGAACGATTGGTGGTTGATGATGGACGAATTGAAGCAAAAAATCGCTTCTGGGTGTTCTACAGATAAAGGAAAAACAATACCAAAATTTGCTGATCACATGTACATGTATCGGTACACATGGGGGTTATCTTTGTTTTTTGATTTTCATCAAAAGTGAAAAATGAGTTTTTATTGAGAAATCGAAAACTCTAATAAAGGATTTTTGCTATTTGTAGCTGGTGGCTGGAAGCAATGATGTTTCACCTACTTTCAGTTGCACCTGATGCATAGGTACTACAAACTTGTGTGGTTCTACTATTACCACACAATTTCAAACAATATGGCTAGCAGCAATAATATCGTTGATGGAACACAACTGCATCACAATCACAGTCATCACATGTAGTGCCTGCCTGGTGACAATGATGACAATAGCAGTGGTGCACACTACATGCTTTTCATTTTTACTTTCATCGGCTTTCATGACATTTTGCTGTTCCTGCCAACGTGTCGTCCTTGCAAAAAAGTGAAAACCCATCATCGAACAGCATTTAGCTTAAAGCTAAAAGGGAAAATGTAAACCGATTTAGAACAGGAAAGTCATCTTACTTAAAAGGAGAATGTTTCCTGGTTGTGATGATGGAGATGTTCTCTTTTCCTGTCTTTTTTCACCTTGCATGCATCACATCATACCACTACTACTCATGCATCCATTTTCTCTTTCACAATTTATTTTTCCATTTGGGACTTGGAATGATGATGCATTTGCAAGGTTTTCCGTTGTAATTTTGATTTATCAGAGAATTTCAATTCAAACAATTTCAGAGAACTCGTGGATCCGTTGTGTAAAAGTAGAAAATGTATAGCTACTGATAAATTAGACAGTGAATTTAAATATCTGTGTAAAGCTGCATAATCTCGTGCTGTTCAATCTTTTGTTTAGAGGAAACATTTGTAGAATAAAAGCTTTCTATTCTTTTGACCTTGATCTTTTTAGTGATAAATTCAGCTAGCTTTACGGTGTAGTCGTCCTACTTTATATTTTTATCCTTTATTACCACCACTACTACTACAGAAACCACAATTCACATCTTCTTTCCGCCCATGAATGGTAAGTAATGCGCTATGAAAACTGCAATACTGCATACAAATATTATATGCTACTTTTACTCTTATTTCATAAAAACGTGCTTTTTTGAGTCTCATTACAAAAATCCTATTTTGTAATATATACTCCACACATTAACTACAAGAAGGTATAAAAGTCAGAATTTTATTTGGTTACAAGGACGTTTTCAATCCATTTCAAATCATACAGATCAGAAACAGGTTTACTCGCATTTCCTCGTTTTTATACGGGCATACTTTGAGTAGTTCTCCACTACATGTACTTGAGCAACGAAACGGAAAAATCTCCCGTATTAATTTCCCTGCAATAAATAGATGTATCTACATTCGAAATATGCATATAGTCTTTATCATATTACCCGATGTGATTTTCCATAAAACACGAGTACACAATAGAAAAATGCAACACTAATAACATTTTGTAGAAACATAAGCATACCGAAAGGTTGCCACTATTAAACTCCTAACTTCATCACCAGAGGCCCTATTATGTGTTTTAGGTTTGCACTTATTATTATTACAAATCAAGATTACAGCCAGTGTTCCTGGCAGTTAGTTTTCTGTTTTTTTTTGCTGGAGAGACCTCGCATTCTGTCGTGTAGAAAATGAAGGAGAGAATGAAGTAGCCTTGAGATTCAAGAAGGTAGATAGAATGTTGAATGTGTAGTGGAATACGTAGGCCTTTACAAACTTCTCTTTCACTTTCTCTCATGGTATGTGGGACTATATCTCATTTGATAATTCTTTTTAATAGCGTGTAACATACCAAGAAAAAATGTTAAGTGTTTTCCCTTCTTCTCGCATTTCCTTCGCTTTTTATATTTTGATGCACATGCTACTCACACGTAAGCGTAACTCTACTGCAACTTATGTTTGAGTTTTTTTAGCCTGATGAGACGAGAAAAAAAGCTGAAGCCAATGTGGTCAGTTTGGTGGTAGTGTGGTGCCGTGATTTATCCAAAATTGGCGTGTCCCTCCATTTTCAATCATTTTTATCTCGACTTGTGTTCAAGTCAAATGAAAGAGTAAAATAAAGAGGAAAGTTAAGTGGTATGTATGCTACAGTGAGCAAGAGTGGGCGATTGACCCTCCTCTTTGCGTCCTTAAGTAGTATGCGGACACATTGATACCTATTTTTACTTGAGATTGTATGATTCATTAAATTTTGCAAAAACGAGATTTCATATTAATTGATATACAGTTTATTCGTATAAATCTATATTTTTACAGTTCCGATCTTTGGAACCGATACCTATTCAATAAATTAATTGCGTGGAGTCAACACCAACAAATACACTTCCCTTTATACACGAAATTACAATGCAGTTTTCAAAATAGAAATGAATAAATGGTCATACGTAAAGTAATCCGGATGAATATTAGAGAACTTATCTAATGTAAGTATTTATA
This sequence comes from Willowsia nigromaculata, assembly GCA_034700605.1. Taxonomy (NCBI): domain Eukaryota; kingdom Metazoa; phylum Arthropoda; class Collembola; order Entomobryomorpha; family Entomobryidae; genus Willowsia; species Willowsia nigromaculata. The sequence continues at coordinate 45,389 of JAQIXX010000060.1, forward strand.
CAATTTCTTATACAATTGTCGTGTAGAGTGATAAATAAATAAACTTGTACATGCACACAAAACACAACTATTTTTTTTTGTTTCTGGAGGATAAAAGCTGACATACCAGTGGCTCAAGTAAAATGAATTGTTTTATTTTATATTACCCCCACACATATTTTTTGTTTCAGGCAAAAATAGAAGTCCATCGAAAAACAATGTGAACTTTGTTGAGCCAGCCAAGTGTGCAAAATGGCCATTTACCACAACAATAACAATGTGTGTACGGACAAGCGTTTGCAAACTCTGATTCCCATGTTATTTATTGAGGGTAATACTTTTATATTCATTTGTATTCCAGATACATTCCGACAAACATGAAGAATGTCCCATATCAAGTCATGTAACCATGCTGATATTTATTACCTCTACTTATAATGATAATGGTACTACTTGCATTATGATATGAAATATAAAATAAAAAGCTATGCATATGTTACATACAAGTTGTATATCTCTTTGAGAGAGAAAGTAAATAAAATAATAATCATAATAATATGTAGGTAGTGGCAATGGCCTACTGTTGTTGCCTACATAATATTTTCGTCATTTATTATTCCAAGAAGTGTGCACGCAAACACCAGCAGTCTTCCGACACAGCACTGGTTTTACCAAAAGGGTTTTGTCAATGAATTGGTTTGGTAGTGGTGGTATTGCGGCAAGGAACATACTTAATATTTATATTGGCATGCTCACTAAGGATGATGTACTATTTCATCAACTTTTTTTCCTTTATAGAAATAATAATAAACCTTTTCCAGCTTGTTTTCTTTGGTCAGATATTTTTATAGATGCTGTAGGGAGCCAGTTCATTAACTTTTATCGAGTAAGCGGGAGAAAGCCGTTCAGAAATAAAAGTGATTGAACTCTGAGATTTTTTGGAATCCTCTTTCTCCCTTTCTCTATGTACTCTCAATTATCGGCGTGAATTTGTGGATTAGATGTCCCATTTCCCATCCTTTTTTACTCTGCTCTGCTCCCTTTCCCAAGTAATTTCAGCAATGAAGTGTAAAGAGAGACTGGCAGGCAGAGAGAAAGGGAGAATAAGCAGGAAAAGGGAAAGAATATCACGTTTTTCTATCATGAGAAAGGAGAAGATTGCAAATAACTCATTTTTATCACCTTCATCCAATCTAAAAAGTGCTTGCTTCTGCCATAAGTAAAGTGTATTTTTAGATGGCGTCAAGCAATGTAAGGGTCGCCGTCGTCGTCGAAAAAAAATATATCTTTGAGGATGATCATGATGATGTCTGAGCATCTCTTCCTCATTCCACTCATTCTACTCATTCTACTTCGTTTACTTATGAATACACTCCACTTTACAAGACTCCACTTTACCCGTTCCCTCATACTATATGCTTTAGTCACTACTTTAAAAATGGAGAAAATCTGGAAAGGCTTCTTTTGCTATATTATCTTCATTTTTTCGTATATATCATCTGATACAATGAATCTAACAATGAAAAGATCTTTTCCCCTTTTGCTTCCGTTTCACAAACCAATTTTTTGCAATCCAGGGAAATAAGGAGACAGACAAGAATGAGGAGTTGAAAAGAAAGAAAAAATTGGGGAAATCAGAATGAAGCAAACAAGAAAAGTACCTCTTCGTCTTCCCTTTCCTCTGTGTTTTTGTCAGAATCTTCCCAATGATGATGTTGATGGGCACACACATAAGAAAAAAGTCTGATTTTTGCTATGCTTGAACGATTTTCATGATAATGTAGTTAGCAGTTAGTTCGTTTTCCTAGTTTCCTGACCGAGTTTGCCTTTCTGTATTCTTCTTCCTCGCCTGTCTCTGTTCAGTCACTCATTCAACAAGGACGACTTGTTCCGTGTCCGCGTGTCTGCCTAATATATTTATTATATCCTTTCTTCTCCCTCCTCATCTCCATTTTTCTTTTCTCTTCTTTAACTTACTTTCCGTACTTGAGTAATCTCACTTTTTCCCTCAATTTTTTTCTTTCTCTGTGTGTGTGGAATGACGACAAGGAACAACGGAATCGACCTTCTTACCTTATTCCTTTCTCTTCACTCTATTCTCCTTGGTGAACAATGAAGTAGCAAGGAAGAAAACAATTGGTTGAACAACTCTTTCTCCTTTTTTCTCCCTACCTCTTTCCTTTCTTCGTTAGTCATCATCGTCATCATCAACAACGTGGTTGTCGTCGTCCACATCATCATCAGTGTTTTTAGAAAGAAAGAGTGAGCCAAAAGAGGGAAGAAAAACTTTCTTTTTGCTTTAATGAAATGCATAGCATTTCTTCACTTTGGCTTATGTCAGCACGTACAAAAATGACTGTACCTCTTTGAATCAACGATCATCCTTCCGTTTCTACTTTCCCACTTATTTCTATACTCCTACGCATTTCAACGTTACCCCTGCCTATCTATCACATGGCGAAAAACACCTTCAGCATGTGATACCTTGTGAAAATATTATTCCTAAAGAGGATGGCGATGATGATGTCCCTTTTTTCTTACGGTTTAAAAGCAAAATCGGGCATTTCAAAGAGGAGATATAAAAATATAATATGAATACATATGGGTTGAATGAAGTATGAAAAAGTAAAATGTCAACAATGAAAAGTCTTCTTTTTTACAAGGGATCTCAAGCCTTTCTTGAACAATCTCCTGCTATTCTGCCACCCACACACTCTCTTTAGTTTTCCTCCTACAACTTTCCAATAATTGGGAATATGTATTTAAAGGCTATAATACAAAACTAGTTTTTAAAAAGCGTATGTGTATGACACATGACTATACATGCATATAAGTAAATTATACTTTGTCAAAAAGTGTGCGAACGGATGCTGAGAATAGAATAGAGAGAGGGGAGAAAAAAGAAGAATAAAAAATCATATGAAGGTATGTTCCAAACAATAAACTTTTTGTTTGAGTCATTTGCCCTTATTCCTCACTTTTGTGAATGAAAACATGAAAGTTAGAGTAAAACACTTTCTTCTACTTGCTGCAGTCAACTATCAGCATTCATCTAATTGTAGGTACACAAGCTTGTTATAAATGTTCGACTGAATGGAAAAGTTCATTGAAGTATGATCATCGTGGGTGACGACGACATGAACGCATATTCTACATTTTTTAAGCTACAGCCTACATAATACATTTTTGTCCTCATTCCATATCATACAAGCACAAAAATTTCTATGCAAAAACTAAAATGCCACAGTGGGAAACGGAATTTTCCTCTTTTCGACACAGATGTACCAAAACGTGCGTATTTAGCAGTCTACACTTGAAAGTGTGATATAATATTTGGAGAACATTTACCACCTACTAACCTACCTAGAAAATATGTTCTAGAAAGGGAAAGTCAGTGTATATACAATAAAGGAATAGAAAAGAGAACGATAGATATTCCAACAAAGTGTAAAAGTGAAATCAAGCATGACGCTAACAACAGCTCGTCAGATAGTCAGACATTATTTATCTGACTACTTATGTTGCTCATGCTCAAGAAAAGTACTTTTACAACGAGTTTCTCTATAGATACACCTCCGACAACAAATTATTTAATAAAATCGAAAAAAGCAGCAGTTTTGGAAACGAGTGTTGACGCCACTACCAAACATGTACGCATAAACTGGAAGTGGAAAAGAAAGAGGCACTCTTTCTGTCTCTGTAGAACGAAGGAATAAAACTCCTGACCTACACATCATAGGTCATTCTGTCTTCATATATCTTTGGTCACAGAACACTAAGCTAGTCGACAAAAACGTATTTTTATTGGCGGGCATTTTTATCTTCAAGCGGGCACATACCCAGAAGAGTAATATCTTGTAACAAAACGCCGTCTCTACCTTTTTTCGTACCATATATAGGCATAATAACTTAAGTAGAAGTGACACAGCCATCATCATAGCCTTTGTGATATGCATACGCGAGAATGAAAATTGTTTTTATTACCAAGGACAAAATATGTTTTTAAAATATTCTTCTGCAAAGTCATGTGACGCCATGGATTTTGCAGTACACAGACTAACATACTAAGACGCAAACTTCTAAATATGAAGTTATATATTATATTAGTACCACGGTCCATACATTTGATATACATTCATGTCACAGGAATTGAAAGGGAGTAAGAAAATTTGCTGGTGGCGTCTGCTGCTACTACGTGCGTAACATGAACTTTTAAAAAGAGAAAGCAAAAGCGGGAGAGAAACTACACGCTCTATTCTTCTTTTCAATACCACTATTTATCACACAGACTTTTGTGACATGCATGACTAGTGTTATGCTACAATAAATCTATGCTATACATGAAGAATTCAAAAGTGGAATAGGTAGGTAGCAGCCATATAACATACGCTTTCTCTTTCACTTCAAAAGCATGTATTGCATAACATGCAATTATTAATACCTTATATGGATTTCGAATGTAAAAATGTGCATTATTAAGTAATAAATATAAAAGTTTTACGAAAGAATTAACTCAATTGACGGTTAATTTTTTTCCTGTGTTTGCTTACCATTGTTGTAGTATTGCTGTGTAGAATTCATTACAATTTGATTTCTCTTGTAGACCTTGACACTTGGCACTATTATAATACATGTATTTACATACCTACTTTAGATACTTAGGTAGGTACTAAGGAAGGAAGATGACGAAAAAATAAATGCTAAAAAACTTTATCCTTGGCCGCCATTCGTGCTCCTGCTCCAACTAACGCAATGCGTTGCCTCAACGTTGCTTCCACCACTCCGCTGCTCTACTGCACTCTGAAAGCACGTCCTAGATGAAAGTTACATATGAGCGTTCTGCACCAGTTCCATTAGATTAATATATTATCACTTCAGAGTAGGACAATCAGTCTCCTGGTATTTAAAGCTAGTTTGTTGCGTTCAACTAACTAAACCCATTATTATTACGGCTATAACCATGGCAAAACCCACCTCTAAATTTTCCCACTGAAAACAGCTGCAATGCTTAAAAATCATGCATATATCTCCATTGTCATCTGCTCCTTTCATCAATTTTAGTCCAATCAATTCTTCGCCTACAAATAACATGCTTTTCATCTACTTTTCGTGATTATCCAGTGATCTGTGCATACAAATAGAAGACATCTAAAAGAGAAGCTGGAGCACAGTGTTTTGTTGCCATCATTTAATGATCACTTAAGTAGAAACATCTCACTCATTGCATTCATTCACTTTCCCCATGTCGGCCCTCTTCGTCTTATCGCACTGTAGCACCAACATTGCTTATACATTATACAACATTCAGGCACCTAAACGCATTACACATTTATTTCTGCAAGAAAAACAGACAGTGAAAGCGAGACGAGTAGAGGGTGAGAGGGAAAAAAGAAGAGTGAGCTCTCTGGCCTAGTTTTTGACAGCAAAGGAATCCCCTTATATTCCTGTCCTTGTTTTTATCCATGTCGAGCTTAACAGCAAATCGGTGTATGTTGTACCCATAATAATAAGAAAGACAATAAAACATCCACAACTTACAGCCTCCCTTCTAACAAGTAGTATTAGTTTCAGTAGCAAATGTACAACATGTAAGCATGTAAGATATATGGAAAGAGAGACAAGGAGAGAATCGCTTTTTGTCTAAAACCGTGTATGTATAAGGTTATTCCATTATCTCTCTAATGAAATGTCTACATGATTTCTCTTGCTGCCGTTCCTTCTCCTCCACACGTTCAAACAAGCCATTTCAAAATGAAAACATTTTCCTAGTTTCCTGCTTATTATCCCGCACACGGCAATATCTCTATTCCACGCGTACATAAATAAAACACAAGCTTTTGTTACGTTTCAGAAAGAATATATGTCAAAATGATACCCACCATTGCTCTACTAATACTTAGGCATATACAATGGATGTGAAGCTATGTTATCTTTATCGTGCAAGTGTCGTCATAGAACAATAAAACCGTCATCATAGCATGTCGGATACATTCAGTCTCTTTTGCACTATACACTCATTACCAGGAAGCTATGTACAAGCATTAAAATTTTGAGTGTGGTGTGGATGTATATAGTATATAATTATTAAAGATTATAGTCCACATGTACATTTTTTGGTCAGTCCTCAGTCAGTTCTCTTTTGCTCTTTAGTGTAATGGGAAATGATAGTATTTGTTATAATCAAAGTGACAGAAGTGCACAAGATGTAGTATTATTATGACAGAATGTAATCTTGCCAGTGATCCGTGTGTGCCTTTCAACGCTTCCACCAGGACAGCGAAATGCTCACACAGCTAGTATAATCGTTATCACCAACCCGTTTTCTCTCTTCTGTGAAACGCACCCACATGAAGAGAGAAAATTCATTCATTCACACATAGCACACATCATTCTTCTTCGTCTCCTTTTTCACCATTTTGTTGAGAGTGTGGACGTTCCAGTTTTTTCACTCTGTGTACATAATGCATAATGCAAAAGAAATGAAAGGAACAGAGGAATAGGAGAGTAGGTAAATGGAGTAGACAAGCAGGCAGGACAATTCAATTCACGTAAGCGGAAACACTACTGCTCCTGTTCCTTTTAAAGAGAAATGCATTTAATAGTGAAATGGATGGCTTCACTGTAATTTTTCATGCTGCTCTGGCTAGCCCGCATGGACACGCGGGTCAGAGGAATGGAGAGAGAAGGGAATTCACAGCAGGAAGATAATGTGACGGTGTCGTCGTTGATACCGAGGGAAATGTAGGTAACCAGGCTTTTCTGCACAGTGCTCTCTGTTTGCCATTACTTAATACCCCTGACCAATACCCCTTCCTTTATGGCTTTCTCTCTTTCTCCTTTTTGCATTATCTCCGCATCACGAAGGCTTTTTTGATGGTGAAAAGTGTGCAAGTTGCATGCTTGTACTACACAAGTCGTGTAAGTGCAAAGAGTAGAGTGAGGCTTGTCCCTTTTATTTTATTTCACAGAGTCGTCTACAAATACATGTTTAGATGAGATCTTGATAATAAAATGTACGGATAAACTTTGTGAGAGGAGGATTTTAATGTAAAAAGGAGAAAGTGAAGGTTGCCAGCTCAGATCATCAAGACAAAAAAGGGGACAAATGGAAATATATATTTTTTCGATTCATCTATTCATTCTTTACGTGGGTGGTGGTGTTCTGTGTGAGAAAAGAGACTAGTCGCAGAGAGTGCCAAGGAAGCACTACAAGAGAAAAGAGGAGTAGTTGATGACGACAATAAGAAGACAATCTCGGAAAAGATGTAAAGAGGAGAGAACAAATCTCGAAGGGGAAACACGAAAATAAGGGACATGAGAAGGAGGATAGAGAAAGAGAGCAGATCAAAAATGAAAAGAAGCTAAATCTGAATGAAATGTTCTTAAAAATTTGGGTCGGTTTCCCATTTCATGATGGAAAGGAAATCGAAGAAAATGCGCTATTATTGCAGAGAGATGAGGGTATTTATATACAAACATCGTATATGTTCATCATGATGATGCAGCTAAGGTTTTTGCACTGCTGTGGATGCATGCATCATCGTCATTGGGTTGTTATTCTGTTATTCCGTTTCTCTCTAGTCATCAAAATTGGTAGTCAGTCCGCTAAAAAAGGCATGTTTTTCTTGTTAGAAATGGCAAAAGCTCAAATAGAGAAAGATAGAGGGGAACTTTTCTATCAATTGTACCCGATTCCACTAGTGGAGAGTATTAAGTAGAAGTAAGGATTCATGATTTTTTTCCAGGAAGAAAGACAATACCACTGCCGCTGCCACCACCACCACCACGACAATATCAAAGAAATAAGAAGACGAATAGAAAACAAGGTCTTTTAATACCATGTCATCTGCTGCTGCCGTTTCTTCTCCTTCGTCTTTCTTTCCTCAGTATTTTACATAAATATCTACTTTTCATACAAATCCGCATGCATAATACGAAAAAAGAGAACAAACTCGCATAAATATGTAAGTATATCTTGTATACAAGGTTTGAGACACAGGAGATGGGAGAAAGTGAAAAAGCCGCAGTGTTTTGTAAATTTCTCTTCAGAAGACCAGGCCAAAAGGTATCAGCGAGAGAGAAAGAAGACGACAAGGATGAAACGAAAAACCAAAGTCAAAAGCCTTCCTTGTTGGGTTTCTTCTCACTGACGAGGAAAAAGAGACTTGGAAATATTGAAAAAAGTGGTGAGCGCTCTACTCTCCTTTTCCTCTTCCGTCTACTTTCGTCTCCTTTTTCTCCTTGTGCAAAAACATGGTATGCATGAATTCATACATAATGCCAGCGTTCCTTACTACTGCCGCCATTATTATTATTATCGTTACTGCTTCTACTGCTGCCATTCCATATTATTAGACATACCTTTCTGCAAGGCGTCGAGTGAAAGCAAGAGAGAAAGTAGAGAGAAACAGGATATTTAGTAGAAAGTATTTCTTCTTTCTCGTTGTAGTTGTTGTTATAATAGTGGTTTTGTAACTCTTTTGAACTCGTTTCACTTTCCCTTTCACTCCTGCTTTCTTTCTTCTCTCTTCATTTTTTATATAAATATTATGAGCGTGCTCACATAATGTGCAAAATGCATTGAGTTTAAGAGTTCGTTGCCGTCGCCACTGTAGCTCTCTTCTAAGTTTTGGCTGCTCTCTGCTACTACTCGTTCTTTTCATTTCATGGCCATCCAATTTCTCCTTTCACATCATCATACTCCCTCTTTCCACAGCCGCTAGTCTGCTCGCGTCGACGACCACGACGTGTGTTGTGTGTATACGTCCAAGTCGAAACGTCCACATCGTACAGCACCCAAAGCACGTTTTTGTTCTCGTTCGTTCCCCAAGATTTATGACAAGAATGAATTATACCGTTTAATATTTCGCATACCAACAATATATAATAATAATAACAGTATTAATAATACTAACACGTGGTATTAGCAGAGAGGTACTAATAGTAACACTAGTTGTAGTACTAGTAGTAAGTATGCTGTTGTTGTTACAACCATACTAGCAGTTCAAAACACAAATTAGTTTTGCCCATATGTGTCTTCCTCCCTCTCTTTCCTCTCCTTTCTTCTTTCACCATGAGCTGCACGTTGTTTTTCCATGCACACACACACACACCAACATAAAAATCTTGTAAACCTCACGCTTTCCCTCGTACTACTTTCACTCTCACTTTCCCCGGATAAAACACACATCATAACATAATCTAATCGTGTAAAACCTCTTTCCACTTTTTTCTCCTCTTTGTTCCAAAATATCAACAACAGCACCACTGGGAAGAACGTAGATACACAAGCCATACCATTCACACAGAATAGATTTACAAGTATTCTTTTTTTGTCAAACCTACACTGTAACAACAGTAGCAGGAGCAGAGCATAAATAAATGCACACATTTCATCCATTATGCATCTATAGTGCCGAAGGAGCAGTGCTACATACATTCACATATTTCTCCATGCTAATATGATGTTATTATATAATCTTTGATAAATAGCGGGAGTATCAAGGCGCTTTCTCGTGCATGCAGTGATAATAGGAAAAGTAAGTCATGGGGGTATGTTATGTTATTAACAATGTAGGTATGTGTGGATGGATTTTAGGAATGTGTGTGTGTCCGTTTTTGTTACTGCTGCTTCTACAAGGACGAGTAGTTGCCCTGTCAAGCACGAATTTCCTCTCTCTCTTTCTCCCTTTCTTTCTCTCTTGTCACATTTATTAATGGTGCCCGAGCGACGGCGGACAGGCTCTTTCATCCGCCTTCCTGGTGACGGATAAAAATGATTGTTTACAACAAAGAATAGTTTGCTGCAGCAAGCAGCACCATCACCAGTTTATATTGTATTTTCCTGTTGTTGTACTAAAGTAGCAGGCACATCAGCGTCAGACAACGCCAGACATTTCCATTCCTTCACATCTACAGCGCTCTTTCTCTTCAAAATTTTATAATATGTACACAAACTCTCTCACACACACTTTCAACCGACAGACACAATTCTTCCAACATTGTTATTGTTGAGACAGAACGAATTTTTTCTCGTGCGTTTTTCAGCTCGCGAGAAAGTAGGTGAAGACGATCATAATTGTATGCAGACTTTTAAAAATATGTATCCTTTTTGTGGCATTGTGTTTTGGAGATGTAAGTAAACCAGAAAGAGAGGGCCTATTCTTTCGTTGTTTCTTAGTAGAACCTTTTACTATACTGTGACAACCGTGCTGATGCTTGTCATGGTTTTTTCTTCGTTTTATATTTTCATCACATGGAAACAGAAAGAGAAGGGAAAAGACAAAGCTAGAGAAAATTAGAGCAAAGCTATTACTATTACCATGCATATGCGGCTGCTATTGAAAATCGTACGTTTTGAATTTCTCTTTCCTCTGAGAAACATTTTGTGGTTCCTACCACCGTCTTGTCACAAGTTTCCCTGTCATTTTCTTTACTCTCATTGTTAATATTGTTATTAGTAGTGAACAACAGCAACACAGTGTCATAATATAAGTCGAACAAAACTTACTTCATATCAACAATGCCAATGAACCATTTCCTGTGATGAAACCATTTTCACCCCGGAAATATATACTATCTGATATTATAGATGATTTGGTTGGTTCCCGTTCATATGATGATATTTTCCTTCTGTTGTACTAGTTTTCTTCCTTTGTGTTCTTCAGGAATGTGGGTATATGTAATGTCCCTTATTACTCCCCTCAAGCTGAGGACCACGATGAAGGAAGGAGCTGGTGTCGTGTCACAACCTCGAAACCAGTTTAGCAATTTCATCAGTAGCAAGTCAGTTGCTTTGTTTGTTGCTCTGAGCGAGACAAAGGAATTGGCTGGCATGGTTATTATTATTGTTATTATTTAGATTGTAACACATTCGAGACGCTGACATGGCTAGAAGACAAACAATAACTAGGAATCGATTTTGTGGTTTGCATTTGCTCGCCTGTCGCGATAGTGATGATGATGATGATCACGAGAATAACTTGCGGAAATAAAGGAGAGGAAATGTGTGTATCCGCAGCAACAAAATTTTTGAGGATAATATTTATTTATAACGCTTTCTCTTTCTTCGAGGCAGACAGAATGCATGTATCTTCATAAATATTTTTATGTGATCTATTTCAACTGAAAAGGAAGAAAAAAATCTTGGTGAAAGTACAACTCAAAAGAATGAGATAAATAGTTATGTTATATGACCATGACCGTATGCCATAAATTCTTCCCAGGAAAAAATTGTACCAGGTTTCCTGTTTTCTGAGAAGAATCTTTTTATTGAGAAATAAGAATACATACAAGTTCTGTCTGATGTCTACTCTTCTTATTTTCCCGATGTAACATTGTACATACAACATGTGCAGCAAATCATTGTCTAGATTTTTTATTAAATTCGCCATTCGTAAATATAGAATGGTTGCGTGGAGGGAGAGTGCGTGTGGTAAGAGCAATGACAGTGAAAAACTGAAGATTTATCTGTTTGAGCTCCTTATCTCGTTTGCTTTCCTCTCTCCTTCTGTACTTGATACAAAGAGAAACAGGAGAGCGGAGAGAAACTACAGATCCACCAGATAAAAAAGAAGCAGGCCATGAAAGGTATAACTTTTCATCAAAAACTTGTCCTACCAAAATCTCTGCCCTGGGTCTAGTCCCCCGGACATTGAACTTTTCGATTCTCCAAAAAAGCCCTTGTTTCATCTCCAGGATTTTGCTAAAGAAGCGCCTTGTGTCGCATTCGCAATTCCTTTTAATTCCACGCTTAAATTCGTAGCAATTTGTGTAAAAGACGTATTAAGCCAATGACGGAAAACTACCTTGGTCAACTTTTGTTCATGTCATGTCACATTATAATTGTGTGCTATCATCCTTTTGTAATAACGTCACTCTTTTATTATCAACATTACAAGGGAATGTTACCAATGTGATAATGATGATGATTATGACGTGACGTGTATTATTTCTTTGCCTTTAGCACCACTACTACAACTACCCAGCTATTAATGCCACTACTATTCCCACCACTTCACAAATACTGCTATTATCATCCATGTCACCTCCTTCTTCAGCACTCCTGTCATCGTCATTATCTAAAACACTGTCATTTCCGCCACTGACTTGTAAATTTGGCGAATTAGCCGTACAAAATGCTCGAGCAAATCTCCTTCCGTATATGCACATAAATATCCACAGTTGTTCCTCTCAATATAGGAAGTCAATAAGCTACTTATTCTCACAGTTTTCTGCTCATCATATTAAAGATAGACATTGCACATGGAAAAGTGGTATGATAGTTGTGGTAACCTGAAAACAAGAGGACTTGGCTTTAATGATACCCTCTTGTGAATCATCATCCTGTCTTCTTAGTAGACGATGAAAGAGGTAGCCCTCGTTGAAAGCTTGATATCACTTCTGCTGCAGTACAGTAGTGAATGTGCTATTGGTGGAGGTGGGGAGCACAGAAATCCGCAAATTATCGTGCCACATTGAACCATTTATTACATCGTTATAGCATGAAAGCGAGGCACAACTACACCGGCAGTTTCATCCTCAAAGTGGAGAGAAACAGAAGTAGGAGTGTTGGTGGTCATACAACTCTAAAAAGTTGATATAACCAGGATATAATATTTTTTGGCACTGGAAAGTAAATGCAAGGAACCTGTTAAAGAAGAGAAGGAAAAGACAGAAAAATGTGCCGTTATAATAGCAGCAGTCGTTGATGCTGATGACGATGCGATATAGAGAATAGGTCATCCAAAGGTTTGCTTAAATACTCTGGATTACGAATATACAAGGTAATGTATATGCATTATATACCTACAAATAGTTAAAGAAAAAGTGCCGCTTGTTCTGGAAAATTAACACCTTGTAAGACAAGCAAGGGGCAAACGACTTAGAAGCTTCGTTTTTTCTCTGTTCCTTTCTCATGTTTTCTCCTCCTTTACCACTTGTCTTTTCACTATAGCTGCTGCTAGCTGTCTTCTTTCTTAGACTCTGCAATAGTCGCAGTATCACTTTCCCTATGTTCTCCACTTCTTTCCCTTCCCGCTATGTTTGCTTCTTTCTTGCTTAGTTGTTGAGTGGAACGAGAAAGTTTTTTCTTCTTCGTCTTTTTTTTGTGAGGAAAAAATGGAGACAAAAGTGGATTGGTAGGATTTATTGCTTTTGAAGAAGAAAAAAGAAAGGACAGATTTCTTTTTCTCTTTTTTGAGGTCGATCATCTTTTTCTGTGGTAAAGGTGGTATCTATGCTGATGGTGAGGTTCGGGAAAATGAGCAGACGGGAAACAGCTTCTGCAACAATTTTTTTATTCGTTGTTTTTTCTCCGGGTCGTTTAAGAATGAAACCATGTATGACTATTATAGATAGACGGATGAGAGGGAACAAGTAGTCCTCCTAGATTAACGTCAGTTTGACATCGAAAACTAACTTGTGGAGGAACTAGAAAAAATGGGAGACTAATAGGGACAAAAAAATGGGAGAACAGAGCTTTTTGTTTGCCTCAAACCAGGTGTTTCTACTCAAAGAGAAAGGCGGAAGCGTGTTATAAGTGGTAGGAAAAGGTAAAAAAAATGACGATAATGATGACTGATGGGACGTGACTCTACCTTACATTACTTACTTATGTATGCATATGCAGTTCTCGGAAATCTACAGACATGATGGTGATGGTGGGACGTGAAGGTGTGTGAGCATTTTAAATTCATCATCCTACACACCATCATTACTAAACCATCTTCACGCCATCACACAACTTGTAGTACTTTCCCTTTAGCACATTCGTGATTATTATGATGATAAAGAAAAGGAAAATATTGTAAGACTTTTTTTTGAGCTTGCTCGGATTTTTCAGATGATTATTTAATGCCCATCTTCGTTTAAAGTGAGGCCTACTTTGCGTGGGAGCTGTGATGAGTTACCCAAGTATATAGAACCCATTCTTCTACCTCAGAAATAAATTCATCGTCATCACCGTATCGTGTATTTTTCCCTCCTTTTTCCCTACAAAAACCATTAAATCAGTGGGTGTTTTATTTAATATTATTTCTTCGAGTTTGAGAAGGAAAAAGTTGAGGGAGAAAAATGTGTGCAAGTCTTGAAAGTTGTTTTTTGTCAGAATTCTCGAAGCAGAGAGGAAGAGAGAGAAAAAAACGACAAAGCTAACTTTTTGTAATTATTCTATAATATTTCACCATGAGAATATTAATAATAAAAACGCCAGATAATATTATACGAAGAATAAAGAAAGGAGTGAAGCGGAAAAAAGTAGAGAAAGAGTGAAAGAAAGATGGCAAGGAATGAAGAAGGAAAACTTCGAACAAGATGATAGTGTATTTATGTATGAGGTACATACACTCTAGAAAAGATATTTCACACAACGATAATATTTTTCCCTTATGGCAAGGTATATCATCTTCATCATCATCATCGTTCTCGTCGTCAGTATAACTACTAGACTCACGGCTACGCCTGTCTCAGCTGTCAGTTTAAAAAATATAACCGTTGTTCCTCCAAGTCCTCCCTCTCACACATCCCCGTTTGCCAACCCATTAGCGATTCACACTGCAGGCCCTTTTTTTATCATTATTCTACCCTAATATTTTTCATGCATGCACACATTTACAAAAAAACCGACACCGCACAGAAGGGATTGAACTTAGGCCGCAGGAGAGAGAGAAAAAAAAAAGAAGGAAAAAACATTCAAAATCAATAGATAAAAAAGTGAGAAGATAATGTGTGTGTAGGGATTTTTGTATTTTTTTTTGTCAGTGACTTTTGCTCTTCACTTGAGAGAATGTGTACAGATATAAAGTAAAAATCATAAATAATCTGCCTCAGTCTTGTTTCACTAAAATCCCAAATGCTCGAACGCAATTTTTAAAACATAGTTCATCTCACCATGTTTTACTTCAAGTACAAAAACCCTACAAAATGGTTGAATATAGATGGATAGAAAGACAAAATGGTAAATATCTCATTGCAGGAATAAAAATATGCATCATCATCATTAATATATTTTGTGAGAGCACTGTCGGGGGAAACTGTGCATAATGAAATCATACAGCTTACGATGTCAGAGTCCATTTTCTGGACCACAAATTCCAATGCAAGGAGTCGGAAGCAGTAGTGCGTGTAGAAGAGAAAGTAGAGCCAACATGTAAATGTGTGTGAATGGATGCATTATCGAAAATATTATGTATCGCAACACCAACTAGTCAGCAATTGAACGCGTACATTTATATAGGCACTTTATAGATACATTTGCATATTTTTGCTGATGTGCTCGCTCAACTCGGTCTGCCACATTAAAAGTAAATAAATGGCGAAATCGCAACACGCGGGAGAGAATGAGAAAATGTGTGAGCGTTATCGTCTATTATTATAGTGTTTATATAACCCTGAGAGCAGGATGATGATAATACGATGTTCTGCACAATCTACATGAAATGCTGCTGTACTTCAACTTTTCCACGAATATCAGCGGAAAAGTGCTATTTTGCAACATGACAACGACAGTAGTGGAGCAGCAGCAATAATAATAGTGCTGGCCAAAACGGTTGTTGATTATAATGATAACGATGAAGGTTCTCTGGTTAGCAGAATCATGCATAAAAACTGAAGTGGTAAGCAGTTTTCATCTCTCACTTCAAACTACTCACTTTCTCTTCATCTCTCGCAATTTCTCCACCATCCCTACTCATACGCAAATGTATTCATAATTTAAGCAGAGAATTATGTACAGTCGAGCCTATACTTATAAATGAAATTATGTAATAACATGTGAGTGAGTGGGGTATGTGTGTGGTTGGACTACTGCTGCTACCACTGATATGTTCGTGGAGATGATGATTACGATGGTATGCATAAAGGAAACACATAATTACATAGATTCACACGCTCCTCTAAATACATGGGTTACAATAATAATGGCACATTATGATTGCTTGTACAGCTTGTTTTTGAAGAGATATTGTGGGATGATGAGAGCATAAAGAAGAAAAAAGGAAGACGGCGCTGGAAACTGGAAATGGAATGAATGTGGATTTTAAGTGTCTGGAATTCTCCAGACTGACTTTGATGGGGTTTCGGTTAAAATGTCTACGCTCAGCAAAGCAACACTCTGCCATATAGTCATCCTCCTCCTCCACTGATACAATCAGTTTTTTCGGTGGTGGTGGTCGCAGTCGTCGTCGTTGCATTAGTGAGGTAATGCTTTACAATGTGTAGTCCTTCATGATTGAACATCTGCACAAAACCAAGTCTACACGAGAATGATTGCCCTGTGGAAGTGAAATAATTTTCCATTTGCAGCCCGTCAGCTACCCATTACGGGTGATCCTAATGAAGAGCGAACACATCTCTTTCGCTGACTTTAGCGTTGGAATGGCGTGGCAAGTCTCGGATTATAGATTTGCTTCTTTTGCCTACCCATTTTATCACTTGCCGTTGTTGAGAATGTTCGTAGACGAAGAGATCGTGGAGAACTTTGGTACATGTATGAATGAATGAGTGGAAAACAGAGATAAAATTAATATGTTTGACCACGTTTCAAATGGTGTAAAGGAAAGGGCACGCTACATTTAATACACTGCTGCTTTAATTGTACCAGAAGCAAATCTAGAAATCTGATGGTGAGATGCTGACGATGACAACGTATACATTTACATGAGTAAGATTCATTTTATACCTCATTCCAAACCACTTTCTCTCTTTCCTATGGAGTGTGTCGGTCGACATTACATGGATTGCAGTGTTGGTCGAAAACTTCCCCACAAATTGATAAATTTATTTTCACTGCTTTAATAAGTAATTTTGTGGATGATTATTTTTTGCATTGTCATAAGGACAAGAGTAAAAGAGGCGAGAGCCGTAAATCACTTTGGAAAAAATAAATTTTAGACAGTTGTCATAATTTACAAGGAAGGAACACGGGTTTCATAGTTGGAAATGCACTATTAGGTATAGCCCCAGGAAAGCAATGACTTTGTCAAGATAGTAGGCTTGAGGGTTGCTAAGCTACTTAGGTGGCTGCTACATCTTCATAAGCAATGAATAAGCAACATGCCAGCTTCCATACTACTAGTCATAAATAAGCTTCTGAACACTCTAACATTGACTTTGAATTCACGCATATTAGTCACAAACAGTGAGTTTGTTTGCTCATGACAACTCTGGATTTACTGAAAATGAAAGTGAAAACCGCAAAAGCACAACTGTTTCCCATAAACAATGATATTCATGAAATTACTCTGCCATTATCAATTGCTTAATTCCAACATTTTTGCTGATTTTACCTTTCTCACATTTTATCATCTTTGTATCACTAGTGCTTTATGAGCTCTGGTCACGAGTATTACAAAATGCTTTCTCTATTTTTTGCCATCTAAAGGACATCAAGAGTCAGCTTGGTGAGCAGTACCTTTTAAGGCGTCGTATGCAAACTACAAGCACATATACATTATTTTATGATGTAGATAATTCATTTTACATTATGTAGCATTATTTTACAATGGTATGTAAAGGTTTAAGCAGGAAAACCTTTATCAACATCATAAAATCTTGCTTTCTCCACATATTTTCAACAAAGTTGATGTTTAAGCTTGCCTTCTGCTCTCCTGCAATATTGCAAACCAGCCGGCTTTCTCTGTTGTCTTCCACACACTCTCTCTAAAAAAATAAATTTATTTCCTCCTATATCATTTTACAGTCAGGACAGCTTTGGCCCGTTTATCATGAGAAAAATTTTATCTAGTTATTCTCTGACACTTTCTCCATTCTTGTGTGTTGTTGCTTTTCTCACTACACATTGCATAGCTTCCATGCTACATCTTCTGCACTTCAAATACTCTGCTACCATCATGTTCAGGAGAAAACATTTATTATAGTACAATATTCATACTACTACTATTATTATTATTGTTACGAATTCTACAGACTGATGTTGAATTCCAGCACACATGTGTGGTATATGTTGTCTTTTCCTGTGTTACCCACAATGTGGTTTAATACCGTTATTCATAAACACAAAAACGGGCAAAACTTTTCAGACAAAGAAGTCATGAAAAGACACAGAATAATATGAGATTGCTGTATTATTATTACCATTACTCGTAGATTTACCATAGTAATGACGATTGTCACGGTGAGTGTTTCCCGTTCCAATGTTGCGACTCACTCTGCTTCTCCATGAATCTTATCGTGAATGTGGCCCATGATAATAAAAATACAAGTTGTTATGATAGAACACCAAAGTAACAACAGAGCCAGTCACTTTTGCTGCTGCAAGGCTGCATTGTGTAATTTGATAGCTGTCTATGGGAAATGAGAATTTCTCTTCATCTTTGTGGAATAGGCAGGAATAAAATAGTAATAACAATATTGATAACAAGGAAAATGATGAGAGTATAGAATGTTGCTGTGATACTCGTTGTTTGTTGAGCATCAAAATTATAGTTTGCGCTTCCTTTTACAGATAGTAGCGTGTAGAAACGGAAAAGTGTAGCTTTTGTCATAGTAGTAGGCAAACTGTATGCATAACTTTAAAGAAATTTAATTGAAGGTGTACATCATTAGTTTAGGTATGGAGAGCATTCAAAATATAATATTTACGACTCCAGAACATTAATTATGTCATACTAAAGTTTAATAAACTTGCTTACACCGTAAACAACATTGCTTTTTACCACCTGAAAAGGTCAGGTACTTTTCCTAGTTTAAAAGCACATGACAAAAATAAATAAGAACCAAACTTAAGACTGGTATGGTGTCATTTAATTAAAAAGTCATGCTATTATCCCAAAATGTTTACGTTTAAAGGTTTCCTTTGTTTTCATCACATCTACCCACACATAGGTAAATGCTAAATGTCAACTCGTAAGATTTTTGCGGGGATAATTATTGTTCGTATGTTGTCTATGCTGTTGATACTGGCAGTCAATGATCAAGAAGAGGGAGAAAAGGTCGAATCAAGCTGAAGAAAACAAAAATAGATTACGTAATACAGTAACACCAAATACATGATTATGCATACCTAAATGCATAGCCAGATATTTAAAGTTCTTCTATAACATTGAATAACACAATAAGGCAGTTGTTTGTGTTTGGTTACCACACTGCATGTCACCGCGATTGAAGTCATTGAGAGGAAACATGGTAAGTCAATGTCATTCTTCTTATACAGTGATGATTTTGTTTTGACTATGGAAAGATACAGTTATATTTTTGTCTACCATGTTGGAAAATATACATTCGTGGAGTGTTTTTCACCAAAGCTTTGTTTTCATACTTTGCGTTCATGTTTGGATAAAAAGGCAGCAGGAAGATTGGTAGTGAAAAGCATCCCAAACCTTTCAAAAACATATTTTGACGAAACTGTTTTCCTTGATCCTTCACTTTGGCTTTCTCTATGCTCATTTTGTATGCAAGTATCTCCATCTTGTAAAATATGCAATGCCGAGTAAGCACGTATGGTAATTTACTCACAAAAACTTATGTGTATTACACGGCTTCTCTCCGGTTTCGCTCTATAGGAAATCCCTTTCTGCTTTCTCTTCCAGGAGAAAGTGCATCATAAGACCTAATATTCCTCTCGACAGTGAAAGCAAACTTTCTCTGTTGTTGCAGTGAGATGAACTTCATTTCTTTGAAACCGACTAATACGTTCTAAAAATGAAAAGGGATTGAAAACTGCACAGCTAGTTTACTTGATAGAGAAAGCTGCGTGTGCTTTGAGTGTTATATCAACGCACTATTCATAACAATATGTAAATTTCTCGAAAAAGCATAGGTACGTGTACATACACATTCATGACCGCCTCTTGTACGGCTTAATTTGCAAAGTAAACAGAGCTTGTGTACACACACAATGTATATACCTTTCATTTTCTTAACAAAAAACCACCAACATCATCGTGGTTCCGTAAAAGTATTTCCCATATCCATTTAATAAACTTTGCTTGTTGTCCTGTCAAGCGACGGGTTTTTCGTATTCATTAAATATTACCTTGTTGATGTTTTTGTTGAAGCTGCTATTGACTGGCGAGCAAACTTTCAGTATAAAAAAGTAGCTGTCAAATGTAATCAGTTTTTCCTCTAATAATGATAAGATACATACATTCACACATATCATCACTTCAAAAACAAGTATATTTGTTATCCGAATAATTTTTAACTTTTCTTCTTAAAAAATTGCCTTTGTCCTGTTCATGAGACGTGGAGCCTACGTCTATAAACTTTACTTGAATATTATCTAATATTTATTCCATCAAATCTCATTTTAACTTTTCTGCCAAGCTTTCCACTCGCGAACAAAGGCACTGATGATAATATAAAACAAGAAGGTAGCATCGCCATCCTCATCATCCCTCTAGTTTTATTACCACAACCACAAGTGAAGGCCATATATCCATAAAGACTATTCATATATGTCTGCTGGCTGTCTCCTCACAAAGACGGTGAGAAATTTCTTGGCTGATAAAAAGTGAAACATGTGTAAAATTAGTAGACAAGACAAGATTTTGATGAGAAATTCTTTAGGGAGCGACTGACAAAAGCAGGAGCCATGGTCGTGGTAACATCGTAGTCGCTTCTAGTGCTGTTGTTGTGTTGCTATTTTATTTTCTTCTGCTACTGCCACTGCTCCTGGCTCGGCTTCTTCCTCCTTCATATTTTGGAGGAGCAATCAAAAACATAAGATTATCATAATCATCATCCGCTTTTACTAGGTTGATAAAAAGCTACCTTGGGGCGATAAAAGACGAGCACACGGTTTCGGTTGGGATTTTAGCGGTGGTTTCCTTCGTAGACCATGGATGGAAGTAGGTGCATAGTAATGTGCATAATATGTAAATACCAGTGTGGAGAGAGATTAAAGGGAACGTTGTGGCTAGCGTGAATATTGACGAGAGAGAAGGAGAGGCACATGCTTTCCCTTCACTTATGGAAAAGTGCTGGAAAAACAACAACGTAAAAATGAAGTGCACACGTGTGGCTGTTAGCGGTTTTTGTGGTAAGAAGCCAAGGCAAGGACCAAACTACAAACATGTCAATGCACTGGTATGAAGGCAACGTCATTGCCAAGTGATACACATTAACCGAACCGCAGTGCTATTCTACGCTGCAATATAATGCAAAAAAAAGAAGTGTGAAGTTTTCGAGTCGAGTGCATACGTTAGTCCATACCATTTATTAATAATGTGTGTAAATGACCAAGTCACATTTCTCGTGCCAACTGTTACGTAATTGAACTTCGTATTTGTTGATACACCAAAGTAAATGAGGTTGAACTTGAAAAACGGAGCAAAAATTTACCAAATTTTATTTGAATGGATTTTTTTTGATTACGGTTATTCAAGAGAAAAAATATTCATTATAGCTGGGGTTAAATAAGATAATATTTTATGTACAGACCATGCCAGCAGTACTCATGAAAGATTTGGCGTTTATTTTACTGTCCCTGACGATTTTCAATAAAGTTATTGTTCAAGCCTTATTTACAGTTTATGCACCCACATCATATTTAGGATATAACTATCTACCTTCATGAACTAAACAAAGTTGAGGCACCGGCACCATTAATTACCGCTCGCTCTACTTGTTTATTCCTGGGGATGACGGCTCGAATGAACTGGCAAGATGCAAGAAACCATTATCATATTACTACTTAGTAAAACCATCAGAGCGTATAGCTCGGTGAAAGTGCAGAGAGCTAACTAGAATCATGATATTGAAAGCAGAGTACATAAGTCACAAGGAGACCATAAGAATGGAATCACACCATTAAGTGTAAATTATTAGCTCATAAACATGCATGATAATAAGCACACTGAAGAAACATTATCATCTCTTATCACCGTGTATTCTTCTGCGATAGAAAGTTGGTTGCGTATATAAATAAATAAAAAGGATCCTACGGTCAGTTAGTTTTCCATTTCCATAAAATAACATCTTTCTTCCTATTATTCGTTCATGCATCATCATTTCCCTTAAAATGAGATCATCATCAGTAAACATATCAACAAAGTTTACACCAAAGGTATAGTTTATTCTTCAGATGACTTCGCGCGAAAACATCTCATGTGGACACTATTAAAAATATATGCAGTTGAAATATACACGAGGATATCATTGAACCTAATGTAAAGAGCAGAATAGCAGCAGGAATTTGGTGGTGGTTCCTTCTGGTTTGGCAGGAGTTAACCCTGAGATGGTGTTAAGTAGAAAGGCACAAAAAATGAAAGTCGTTTTCGCAAGAATATTATTACGCCTAACAAAAACCATCTGCTCATTACATTTATATGAGCATATGCATACATACATAGTTTGGCTATGTGCAAATTGGTGTTTTGTAAAATGAAGATGCATAGTTGTTGTTCATATTATGCTATTTTTAGGTATGTATGTTTATGTATGAGTGGTGGAAAATGATATGCATGCGGTTTGCATGGCCATTATCCAGAACATCAACCAGCATGATCTTTTTGGCTCCACCAAACTACTTTCTCTCTCACACACACTGCCTATTTACCACCGTCGTCTTTATCATCACTAGAGAAACCGCAGCCTCGATCTTGCCATGCTGCTATTCCAGGCAACTTGGTAGTTTACACTTCGTACTCAGTTTCAAAAAAACTCGATTTACTTTTAGCACAAGAGCATGAGATTGTTACAAAAAATGCGTTGATATTTATATTTTCTGTGTTTTTGGCAAGTGAAAACACGCAATTTTCTTCTCCTCATTTTGTTTTCTGTCATGTGGCGTGATTTGGAATATGATAATATTACAAAATATATTCACGGTGTGACTTCTACAAGTGTATTGCGTGGTAGATATGCGGTATTCAAACTGTGATAAAATAAAATGTAGGTATGCAATGCTTTATATCACCATCATAATACCTGTTCCTGCATAATTGATCCAAACTTTTAAACCATTTTTAATTTTTTTTTCAGACATTAAGTTTTAAAACATTTCAAATTGGGATAAAGGCTGACTTTCTTAATCAAAAAATTTGGTAATTCGAGAATTTAAACAGTGATATTAACCATTACACTCCATATTGCATATCAAAAACAGCCATGGTATATCCACCTATAAATTTTTATGTACACAATGCGCTCTTTCTATTAAGAATAAAACGCGCACTCACGCATTTACAAACTCATTCATCTGGTAGAAGCTAAGGTTCAAACAAAGCTAAAAAAATAGCAGTCTCAATTTATTTAACAATAAATGGAAAAGAAAGATTTTTTTCCTTCTCGTTATGACTCAATTCCAACAGCCAGCAACAGCAGCTTTTTGTATTTCTCTTAAATGGCTTCAATTTCTCTTCGTGTCTTTCTCTTCCCATTTATATACAACCACTCTCTTGTTTTTCACGAATCCTTTCTCTTTTTTACTTTACCTCCCTGCACTTTCACCAGTCCACAATTGGCAGGAGCATAGCTTTACATGAGAAATTCAAGTACACGTGTGCATTCGTACACACAAAGTTTTTAAGGCTTAAAAGTCTTGCATCCTGAACGCTATCCAATTGAAGAAAATCCCCACATCAAGCATTCAAAAAGGACTTGTATTGTCTTCCACCCTTTTCGTCCGGATCCAAAACATGTTACGTTTTTGTTTAATACTAAAGCTTAAGGCATTTTCCCCGGCTCAGGAAGAAGAAAACTTTTCCCCTTTCTTAAAAAAGAAACCTAAAGTGTTCCACTAAGCATTTAATTTCTAAGGAAACTGGAAATCCAAATTTCTCCTCATGTACATTCCAATAGTTGTAAACATTGAAACATTCTTTAAACGAAAAATATGAATTTTTACGGCGACGGTAAGATGCTGGAATCTGATGGGAAAAAATGGCTGACTTTTTTCCTCTCCTCTTCTCCCATAAAATAAAGATGTACCCATGTTTAACTGACTGCTCATTCGTTTGACTGTTTGTCTCGGATATTATAGTCCCTTGGTATTTGGTATTAGCACTTTCTATTTGTTTTTCACGCACTTTACTTGACTTGCTTGGCTCAGCAGTAACTACTAGCTGTAGTAGCAAGAGCAAACAAGACACGACATGCGAGATGTGCGTGTAAACGTACACAAAAAATCTTTTTTTCTTTACGAATCCTCCACACAAAAGGCTCTTGAGCTTTCTCTCTTTTGTTTTTTATCATTATTCGCACGCAGCAGTGGCAATGGTAGCACTATCCAAAAAATAAATGTGCTCGTTAGTTATATGTACATTACCCATATTACTGTTTTTTTATATTTTGGATAGGCAGTATATAATGTGGAATGAACACTGAAGAAACTGCACAAGAAGGCTGTTCATATTCGCATCATTTATTCCTGGAGATGAGGAAAAAAAGTCAGTATGGCTGAAGAAGAGAATAATACGCACACATTCAAGGTTTCTCTTTTTCTTCACATGAAAGTGTGCTCAGCATACATTATTTACGAATGTTTCACCCTCTCTCTCGTTGTCTCATCTCATATATAAGCCTTTTATTGCTAACCTCAAGTGTAAACAGAAATTAGCAGGGATAGTGGGGAAAATAAGGAGCAAGAGAATTTATTTTTACAGTTTATGCCCTTTTGGCATTGGATCTTCATTTGAAAACATGAGATCGTTAGGAATAAAACGGATCTTTTTTCCTGGCGGTGTTGATGGCAGTGACAAATTTTTTACGTGTGTTTTACTTATTAAATGTATGTACATGTAAGATGTAATTCGTGTAGTTGTGAGATTGTAGGATAGTGTCTAACGAACTATCATCATCTTCACGAGCACGTTTATGACAGGTTGCATCGTGGTGTGCGTGAGTTTTTTAGTGCATTTGTGGCTAGTCCAAAGTAGAAATCCAAGGACATGACAATCATCATTATGGTGCGGTTACACAAGAGACAGCTATAAATAAAAGGGGAAGTCTTAGATTAATAAGGGCAATCTTAATACATGGAATCCCTGCATTTGTTCTAACTCTAATTGTAAGTGCTTTCATCGCCATTCCACTAGTGTGCTCATAGGGTTCCGAGTGCACGGGCAATGACATAAGAAAATTACAGTAATTGCTTAATAAAACCTAAGAAGAAGAAAAAAAATCACAGCTAACAAGATTAAATGGTTAGCTTGTCCGGTTTACCTTCCTCCCTCCAATTAAACTGGTACATGGATACCTGCTGAGAAGGAGATAGGGGGATGGATATTTTCATTTAATTTCCCTTGCCAGTTTTCTTTTAATTTTCAGATTATTATTATCATTATAAAGCTTCCCACTTTGCTTTGCGTAGGAGGAGGACTAATGATAACAAGTCGCATTATGGGATAAGTTCAAGATGATACTTCTCAATCTCCCTGAGGTCTCCTTTCAAGGATAGTTTTTATCATCATCGCAAAACCAAGCTGTATGTATTACGGTTGGCGAGTGTAAAAAATGATATGCTGTATAATGATAGTAGCAATAATAATAATAAGGCCATAAACTACACAGTATCATATTATCTCTATCTTACTCTCTGTCACTTTCCGCGAAACACGACGGTTTATTTATGAATTAGCGCTTTTTAGAGCAGCACCTAGGGGAAGGGAAAACATACAGTAATTCGAGAGACAATCCTAAAAGAGCATTTTCCCTTGACTTAGGACCTCACTTTAGTTAAGAGCAACAATAAAGTATGTCATTTGAGCAAGATTGGATGCATTCTATGATCAGGAGTTTTTGCGAGGTATTCTTAATGTTAGATAGAATAGCCATGTGATTCACAGTTTCAGCTCAAGTAAACATAAAATCATCGTGTTCGTCTCAATTGATCCAAATGATTTTTACCCCGCAGTATCATTTTATAAAGTTGAAATACAGCAGCAGCACGCTTTTATCACTGTCCATCATGAGCGGTTTGCTAATAGAGATGTTAATGCTAACCATGTTTATCGTAAAATTATCATGCCGTGGTCGTCAGCACTTGATGATGATAAAGTTGTTACCAAGACTAGTAGTTTTATGAAAATCTTGTGATATTATTTTAGCATAAACGCATAATATACATCACGCACTTCATAATGATGACGTCAAATGCCATAACAGGTTTCATATAAAAGATGAGCCCATCTCACATATTTTTGCGATTCGTCTGATTTAATCCCGCTTGAAAATTATGACTACAACGTTGTTGTAATAGAGATACTTTACGAAAACAACATCAACAGTTTTTTTTGTGATGATGAAACAGACCAAGATGCTGATGATCATGTTGATGATGCGTCGTTGACGCAGAAAAGAAACAGTCATGGAGAGTGCTTGAACCGCTCCATCATTTCAACTAATATTAATGTCATCATCACACTTTTAGCACGCTTTCATTCACCACCGCCATAACCATTTATATTTTTCCTTCTCCTCCTCCTCTCCCGCCCTCCTTTATAATCACACTTTTACGGGAAATAAAAGCAATATAGCCCATACAACGTTGAAAATAAGACTGTTGTTGGTGATGATGAGAAGGACATAGTCTAAGGAAAATGGACATGCCACTGCTTTCTCATCCAGACACACTCTCCACCACTCCCTCATCTCCTTTAATACATACACATACATCAAGCGTTAAAGTAAGCAAACATGTACTTTCAACAACATCATCTCAAGATCTCACCATATAACTCCGTTGTTCAGTGTAATGTCCCGTCAGCACACTTAAAACAGTCCTTTCACTACTACAGGAGAAACTACTATGGAGGTTTTACACGCACACTACTTATTCTTCCGTGTACCACAGAGCCATTACTATTATTATACATCTAATAGGAAAAAATATTTAAGTGCGTCTATAATTTTCTCTCTCTTACAAGAAGAGAGAATGAGTGAGAGAGAGAGTCGAAAGAGTTCAAAGGAGTTGCAAGCAATTTACGACTCTTGACAATATCAGCTTGATGGCCAATGGTCGCTCCGCTTTAATATATTTTTCTGGCTTCTTTTGTGTTGGAAGGCATACATGGTCATGCCAGCAAAACGTGGAAGAAGATGTATGGAGGAAAATAACTGACTTTCTTTTTATGTTTGACTGGAAGAGGAGGACATGTTAAGCCAAGAAAAAAGTATGAATTGAAGTATTAACGAGAATGATCGTGCTCGTGGTCGTCGTCGGTCTCCTCTTTTTTCGCCGTTTTGAGTAGCAAGTGTAATGAGCGTGGTATTTTCAAGGAGTCCAGCAGTAGCAGAAGAAGTGAGAGGAAAGCAGAGAGTGAGAGTATATAGTGGAACAAGATATTATACACTTTTTTAAGACACGCTCTTGTGGTGTGTCCGACTATCAAGTACAGTTCTCAGATAAAAAGTCACAAGGAGTTCTTGTGCGTCTCTCCACTTGAATTTATTAGACCCGCTGTGTGAGGTTTTGCCTTGCTGGTGGTGACGATCGTGGTAATGGTGCTGATCAAAGAAAAGTCTCCTTGTGACGGCAACAACGACAACGCCGCTTGTACTACTGATAATGATAATGATCGTGACTTGGAATGAGCTACTAAGCTTTCTTGAAATGGGCATTTGCACATGTGTGGGTACACAAGGTTTTTATATTATACTGGTAGTAGTATACCTAATATACTTAATGGGCGGATAAATATCCATACGTCCATCGTCACCACCATGCCGCATTAACAACTCATGAGCATGCACATGAAATGATCCGATATTGAAAAAATAAGACGGAAATTACACTCATCGTCAGTCCGCATTTTACACCGAAACGGGAAATGAGTGTAATGAAAAAAGAAGGGGAGCCAGTGAAGTAAGCGAGTTTTTGAATAAATGGAGTTATAAGTCTACTGACTCATTGAAGTTGTAAAGTAAAGAAGTTGTTCTTGGATATTTGGAGAGAAAAAATTAAATTGAAAGGGTAACGCACAGTATTTATGAGCATTTTACACAGTTTCTCAATTTCTTGAACGAAATTTACTATTTTTCCATCTCTCCAAAAATATCTTTCACGGGTAATATTTATATTCGTCTTTCTCTCTTTACATTTCCTAAAAATTACCGTTTTGCTTCGGCCACCATTACATTCAAGTTTCCATGTCAATGAAACTTTTTGGAGGAAAGTTTTACTGCAGACTTTTTGAAAAGCTACAACTTCAAGTACGAAAGAGTAACTTAAACCTTGGATTTCATTTTAAATACTGAATAAAAAAGACTGCAAGGTATCCCACATTGAAAAGATATTCCATTCAAGTGAGTCTACATGTATACAGTACAATGCAGTATTAAGATATTACTGCTGATCTTTAGAAACTGTGTATTATTAACTATTCTGTATTTTATTATTCTCCCTGTACTAAGTTACATGAACAGAGTGGAAACTTTTTTTCACAAAAAAATGCAGCGTAAAATGTAGCCGGAGCAATACACATTCTATAAGATTTATAGGTATGCTCTTTTCAGCCAACTTTCAATCAGCTCACTTTTTATCTACACTCCTCTCCACTATGTACCCACACATCTCACCGAGTCACACGTCTTTTACGGAAATTTAGCTTCCTTAACACATACTCACACAACACATACATACAAAAAGTCAGACCAAACACTTTTCTTCTTCTTCTCAATTTCTCCCATGTCCGCTTTCTTACATAAACATTCCAACCACGTGGATCCTGATTTATGAAGACTAAATCAAATAGATTTTCGGTCGGCAAGCAAAAACTTTTCTTTTTTTTCAAAAAAAGAGAGACTCTTACAACCTTATAATATGCTTATTTATAGGTGGTGATATTTTCTTTTGCTTTCCATGTATTGCCAGTTGTGTGTGTGTGTGAGTCCAGAGAATGGGGAGCCATGCCAATTGAAAAGTTTACGCAAGTTATTGCCAGAGAAAAAGGAAACATAGATGCATTTATAGACTATAGAGTCTAGATAATATCCAAAGATATCACAAGACATCATACCAGTTGAATATTAATGTGCCAGCTATAGAGACTTGTGTAAAGAAGCATAATATCTGTATGCATGGTTGGTTCTCTGTATGACCAATACGCACACACTACTCAGAGAACAGACCATCGTCATCATAAAATAGTCGGACATTGTGGCCACCGCATAAGTACAGGATGCTTTCGTGGTCTGAACTAGTGACTAGTGACCAGCAAGAAAAAAAAACCGATCACATTCTCGTCGCACCCAGACACACACACACACACACATTCGCATATTATTATTATTGCTTGGTATATAGATTCACACGCACATATAGACTCTCACACACGTAGACAAAAAGGCTTTAAAATAATGTCCCATGTGGAGATTCCAGTGTGTGTGCGCAGCGTTGGTAACACAGATTACACTTTTTTTACTTCTATGTACGTTTCCCCTTTTCCATACTGAAATCAAAGAGAAGTGAAGAGAAAAAATAAATAAAATCGACAAGGGCATGAAACAAACTTTTTTGAACGTGTGGCTTTTTTCATCCCTGGAGAAACTCAATCTCTTTATCCGATCGTAGCAGTTTGTGATTGTTTATTTTATTTAACTTTTCAAGGGCATTCGATATATATCAGGCGCGTGTTTGAATACGAAAATTTTGTGCCACTTTTAACTTTATGTGTAATGGGAAAAGCAATTGTGCACGAGTATTTTTCAGTGGCCTTGTAGTTCTTTCTAAATTGCATGGCCTTCTTCAAAATGGGCAGAAGATAAGCGCAAATATGATAGGACACATACTTAATGATATTTTAGACCCACTTCTATTGTGCAACTTGCATTCTACGTAGTTAACTTTATCGACTTTTGTTCTCCTTTCACTAAACGGAACTCTGCAGTAAACCTCATATCATCAACCTCATAATTGTAAGCTGGAAACAATAAACGACTCTAATTGCATAAAGCGAAATAGACAAATACACATGCGACCAACACTACAACCAAATCAACCCGTTTCCCCAAAACTATTCATTTTCTTTTATCTTCTCCCCGACAAATAATAATATCTTTATGATTCCGTCGCTGCTTTTATGGACAACGACAATTGGAAAGTAGACCAATGGCATGTGTCCCCCTTTGAATGTATTATCGGGATATCTCAAAATAGCTGCATATCATATTTGTGTGTGTCCACAAAATAATGTCATCATCATATATGATGATACTATCATCATCACCGTTCCAGTTACCGACCACACCACAAGCACATGTGAAACACATAAAACCCTTTTTTCAATTCAACGATCTGTGTAGAAATAAAGTTGACAATATATTTATTGCGATAACATTATCCTTACATCCGTCGTCCTCGGAATACCAAAGTGTACAAATGATGGTCTGTCTATATATCTGCTGGGCTACGTCTCTCTCGTCTTCCTTCCCTCTTGTCTTCCCGTGCGTGCTAGTTTTTAACTATCTTTCCTCTTATTCCATATTATATATGAAGACAAGTATTTATAGCATGTGTTTGTATCTATAATGGCTCTATTGAAAAACTGGAATGGGAGACGCGAGGGGAGGATGAGACATTTATGCCTGTGTGTGTGTGAAGAAGAATGAAGCAAAGAGAAACCAGGGGGGAAATGTGATGATGTGACCGAATGAATGAATGACTATGTGTCTGCCCCTGAATTCAAAATAATATTGCCATCATCGGACGAGGAAGAAAAGAATCATCGTTCTGGTAATAATAATGGCAGGAGTTATAATAATGGAATAATATTCCTTCATAATAATAATATCTTTTTCTCTAGTGCTCCATGCACGTACCTCCACCTCTGCACAATCTGAAATGGAAGAGAAACGGAAGGAGGATCCAATGCTTTCTTCTCTCCATTTCTCTATTATCGCATGTAACATGTATCATTGAGCGATGATGTTCTTCTTGCTCATTGAAATCAGTAAAAAGGGAATTTTCCTTTGGCAACATCATCATCATTCCAAATATGTTTCAAAGTCGATGAAGAGCTTTTGGGGCAGGACTCCTGATTTCTGATTCATTGTATAATACTTATATATATCAGGCATACATGAATCTCATCCCCATTCCTATCATCATCAGGACGATGATCAGTTCAGGAAGTTCACCCACTCAGTCAGTTCGTCAGTTGTGTGGTCCCATTGAATGCCATTTCTCTTGATGATGATACGTTCACTGTGGAATAAAATTCGAGGGAGAGAAAGTTTACAACAAGTCTGTGATACACGACGATGAAAATGATGATGAAGAGTAGTGTGCTTCCCCTGTCCAATAACTATTGCCACTACACAGCTATACTGCTACACCCACACTTTTCTGATTATTGCTACTATTTACTTTACTTTTCTGCCAAGGAAGGAAACTTCAGGTTATGCATGATGTCCTTTCCCTTTTCCCATCATAACTTTTTCTCTCCTAAAGCAACAATAAAAAGGAAGAATAACCGTGAAAAATCCAGATTCTTTTTCGTGTTCAGTGTTCAGTCACTCTCCTCACAAGTTATAAACTTATAACTTGACTTAAGGAAGACGACGACACTACTCCTGCTTCACATTATCATTTCGAAGGGGAAATGCTAGGAAAATGGGTGCTCCTCTAAGAGATGATGGCCTTTTTCGTCTTTCTTCTTTCCAGGAAAATCCTTAGAATTTCACGGTATGATGACAAAAAATAATAATATATATGTGAGGAAAAAGCTGCAGTTGACGTGGACTCAATACCATCATCACAACACACACGCAGTCAAGACACTATAATTTAGTATCTATGAGAGAAATCCAGAGAGAGAGAGTAAAAATCACCCTCGACCCGGAAGCTCATAAAATCCATAGCCTTATTCACTACCATCCCGTTCCAAATAGATAGAAACATTCTTTTCATAAAATATCCATACCTACTTGTATATATGTAAGATGCATAACATTTGCTCGCCATATCACATAATATGCTGTATGATGACATTATTGCTATTATCATGGCAAAGCTGAAAGTATTACAGAAAAATGTTTGACGTTGTCCCCCTGTCCTTTTATTTTGGAAAAAGAGATGAGTATGGTCAAGTTCACAAGGAGAAATAAAATGTGGTCACTAATGGAGGCATGCATTTTAAGGAAGTAATGACGGTGTTGGTTCTGAGGGTATTATCATATTATTTGTGCTACTCGACTCCTCGTCGCCGTTGCGTTTTCCTATTATTAACTTGGGGCAATACCCTGCCACCTCTCCCAATGTCATCGACTTTATTTCTTTATATATCGTGTAACTGCACAAATTCCTCACTGCAAGGTTTCCTTTATTGTAACCTTGTAATTCAAGTGTTTTACGCGCCCGACAAAGAACAAAAATGCGTGCGACGGTAACGATGAGGAGAGCAAGTGCACAGTAAAAATAATAATGAGAAGCAGAACGACACTGAACGAACGAAAGCCATGAGCATAATAATAATATGCAATAAAAATCCTGCATCAGAAGAACAGAAGCAAAAGCGGAGAATATTTCCACTTTTTTGGATTGAAACTATATGAGTGTGTTCGTCGCGTACACATGCACAACATGTATAGAAAAAAGGAGGAAAAAGGGCTATTACCTCGACAACATGCACTTCTACCCCGATATATTCTCCCACAAAATTCCAGAGACATTTAAAACAAAAGAGAAGAATATTCTTCTAGTCATGGTAATTTCTGACTTATTTTTTCCCTCTTCTTCTCTCCAGCCGTGAGCCTGGTATGCCATGCCAGAAACATGGATCGTGATGATCAAACGGTAGCTAGAAGCTATTCACTTTGCTTGAAGTACATTACGGATGTTGTATATCTAGTAGAAGTAGAAGAAAGTACGCAGGTTATGTTTAATATGTAGGTAGAGAGAAAATACGCAACTTCTGTAATAATGATAATGATGATAATAATAATGTAATATGGCAAGGACGAAGGAGACGGAGAAAGGGAGTGCTGTGGTGCTGCAGGAAGAGAAAAAAGAAAGGAGAATAGTGAGATGCCATCATTAAAGCATATAAATCTGCCTGCAGGAATAGAAGCTCGCTTGGACAATAAAATTTCCACATTTTCTCCATTAACTGCTTACTTTATGAAGCATTGTGTGCGTGCGTATGAAATGTGCAGGTATTGAGGAAGAGAGAGACTATGAAAGAATGAGGGAGTAAGAACAACGAAACGAAAGAAAAATATTCAGGTCTACCTTCACATCTTACACTTCTTGCCTACTTGTGAGATGATGATCCCATTCTTATTCCAAAACGGGTATAATGATAATAGGAATAAAATATAAAAAAGGTGAATACGGAATGAGAGAACATAAAGGGACAAACAAGAGAATGAACAACGTTCATTCGTTCAAGTCGCTTGCCTCCGTCGTGTAGCTTTGTCTTCTTCATTTAATGCCCAGATCGTAGATTTTAAAATGGCCGTAGTAAAATTGCAGGAGAAAATATATTGTCATTTTGCCTGTTTGTGGGGAAATATATTTATGTGTTTTTTGTGCGTGCGAGAAAGAACGACGTACGTTTCCCATCGGTTCCTTTCCCAGGCAGGTATGCAGTACCAAAGACAAGTAAAACACTATTGTCTATCTTCCCCGCTTCCAAGTTTGCTGCTGAAAACATATCGATAAATTCTTTTTGTTTTATTGTAAAATTTTTGACAAATGGGAGTCACAAAGATCAGCATTTTCAGATAGCCCCACCCATCTTGCCAAGGTGGTGTACTTGATGTTTTTGAAGGGCCTCATTGATTCCTCTTTCTTTTATCACATTAGTCTACTAGCAATCATATCATAAGTTTCCATTTTCCTCACGAAATTGAATCCAGAAGAATTAAGTACAAAACATGGAGTTAATGGAGCACGGTAAACACTTGCACTTTCTCCGAACAGATAAGTGAATACCACACCATTCAAGTAAGTGCGCACAACTGTGGACTCGGTCCCTATGACTTAAAAAAACCTGAGATGCAATAAAGAAGACAGCATAACAGTGGCAGCAGGCGTTTCATGACCCCAAGTCATTTTACGCGCATTCATTTGTTCATCGTGTGTATTTGGAGTATAAAGGCCTCACACATACAACTAACATTATTACTGTTATTATTATTACGATCATCGTCATCATCATCATTATTACTATTGCACAACGCTATTGAAAAAAAGTTTTCTCATAACATTACCCCCACTAATAATAATAGTAAGCGTGATATGCAGCCAGTACTAGCATTCGTAGGACTACTACTACTGGTAATAATAATGGCAATACGTTGAAGAGAGAGGAGGAAAGGTAACAACCATATCAGAATAGAATAATATGAAAGGTGTGAGCTAATGATGATGGTAATGGAACATGCCATTCTACTTGAGTTCACTCTCGGACAGGACCAAAAACCGAACAAGAAGTGGCAAGAAGAAGAGCCAAACGAAGAGAAGGAATGATGATGATAATTTCCTGTAGCTATTTTCCTCTCTCAATTTTTTATCTTCCTCCATACCATTCGGTATCCTGCTTACTCCGTGTTTTTTTTCGCTTCTATTATTATTTTCTTCTCTTGCTGGCATTACTATTATCATTTTTTGCTACTACATCTTCCTCAGAATGCACAAACCTAACGCTATACACGCAGTCACATTCATTTCACCCCTTCTGTTTTTCAAGTATGTAATATTGCAAGCCAAAAGAAATATTATTCGTGTAAAGCAGGATGAAAACGAGAAAAGCGTATCTAAAGAAGAAATAAAAGACTGATGGAAGGAAAGGGAACGGGTTGTAAGGTGAAAAGTGAAAGCAGTGTTCCTCTTTAGAAAAGAAGGAAGCATAACTTCATTTTTTGCTGACTTGCTTAGATGCTTCCTTTCTTTTTTGACATCTTGAATCCTCTTATAGCAAACCCAGGTTTTTGAATGTACTTGTACGTTTGTTCTCGATAGGAATAGTGATGCTGGTATATAGCGGGTGGAACTGGTAAATTGGAAAAAAAGCAAGGCAACAACACATGCCAAGTAGTAAACGATGAGATTGTATATTTGGCAAAAACCGGAGGAAAACTATCATGCTTTGTTTGCGTTTTCTCTGAAGCGACTTTCTTCTGTATCAGTGAAAAAATGGCATGATTTAAGTACCATGTGGAGTACAGCATTCTAGGAAAGTATTAAAAAGAGCAAGATATTCTGAAACAATCCATTTACCAGAGACTTAGAGAGAAAAGACATGAGTTTTAGAAGGAGAGATGAGGTGAAGGACAGGTGAAATTATTATTATCTTTTAGCAATCACGCTTAAACATTCCGTCCAATTGGTTAGTTCCGTAAAAAAAACTAGTTGTGAGGAAGCATCAGCGTAATTCTCTGAAAGATGGAGAAAAAATTGAG
Organism: Willowsia nigromaculata; assembly: GCA_034700605.1. Taxonomy (NCBI): domain Eukaryota; kingdom Metazoa; phylum Arthropoda; class Collembola; order Entomobryomorpha; family Entomobryidae; genus Willowsia; species Willowsia nigromaculata. The sequence continues at coordinate 80,669 of JAQIXX010000060.1, forward strand.
TCTGGCAATTACATTTTTGAGACATGCGTATCATCTATATCTACACATGCTACCTAAGTAATGCTACTACTGCTTATGAAAAGTACTTGACTGTTTGTGTTAAGCTGTCCAAGCAATTTTCACACAAAAAATTGAGGAATTTACCAGATGCGACACTTTAATTGCAATTTTTTTCTCACAAATAAATTCATCTGTCTCGATTAGCAATTTTTTATTTCGAGCCGTGAACATGGAGAAAGACAAGTTTGAAAACGGTAATACCGAGAAAAAAAGCTCCATTCACATGCCAACATGTTTTTTTTCATTTTTTAGAAAGGAGGAGAGGAAGAAAACGATAAATGATTTAATAGATCCTTCCATTTTTGCCGAGATGGAAAGTGGGAACCGTCTTGGTAACATATATTTCGCATATATATGTACATATTATACATTTATTTATACCTACAATAGCTATTTCCATGTGAGCGCACCTTAATTTTCGAAATTGGTTTCTTTTCGCCCCATTTTACAACGTAATTTTCCACTAGAACCCAATCCAAATAAAATATGTGTTCCCTTTCCTATCTCCCGGCTTTTCTTTCTTTCAACTTGAAACATATCGGAAGAGCAGTAGAAAATAAACTCAATTCAAAAGTGAGAGAAAAGAAGAAAAAAAGGAAGATGGAAGAAAACAGTTTTTGTTGTAGCTGTTGTTGTATTTTGAAGATGAAGAAGTAGTTGCTGTAAATTGCTTTATCTTCGTGCCAGCTGCTCTGTCCCTCTCTCTTTCAACATGACTCACAATGACTCACTCTGTCTCTCGTTCCACTTTGAAAATAAAAATTCTCCTTGAACGACCAGAATGTGTGTGTGTGTGAGAATGTGTCTACTGATGTGACTTGGAAACAATCAACCGGAACACGATGCAAATTTATATTATAATAAAATAAAAAAAGGAAGAATGGAATGGGAGAGAACGAAAGGAGATATCTGTTGTGGCCCACTAGAACCAGGAAACGTGAATGAGGAAAAAGAAGAACAAGAAGAATGCACCAACAACCTATATCACACAACTACACAATTTTCTTTCCCATTCCGTCTCCCTTTTCTATTGTAATAGTAAAATATATGTTCTCATATCTTTTCGCACACAAGAGCTAAAAAACTAGGAGACGAGAGATGAGCAAGAAGAACAAGAGGAGGAAACAGGCCTGAATGGAGGGAAAGTGAGGGAACCGAGAAAAAGACTCATCTTCCTTTTCTATTTCCGATACATAAATCACTCTTGGCGCACACATCTACCCCCGCCGACGCCACCACCAGCACCTCAACTACTCAAACATATACCTACAACTTATTCATTCATTCACATACTTGCATACTAACTATAAAAAAGACTGCTACACATTCCCTAATCTGGCATTGTTGTGTCTCTGCTTCACATTTGCCTGGAATGGTGGTAAGGTAACCGCCAGAAGTGGAATTAGGAATTGTGCTCAGTTCAGTTAAAATTGAAATTTTCTTCATGCACTGTTTTCTATCACGGTTCCATTATATATCTCAACTAAATTTATTCATTTTCCTAAAATCATGGTTTATTGTCCCTTGTTTCTGAGTGCAAGATATTGTTCATCGCATGGATTGTTTTCTTGATACCATACCGATTACATCACAAAACTCATATCAAGATTTTGTATTAATGGGACCCATCCAGGAGAAACATTACACTATTGGGATTAGCACCAAATCTTTCGAATTTTATGCTATTGTTTTGTCCGAGTAACACACGTGAACTTCAAAAAACTCTTATTGAGTTTTTAGTTTTGTGTTACCATCAGCCAAACAATTTGTTCATAAACTACCTAAAAAGATCTTTAGTTAATATTGATAATATGTACATTCAAATGAATGACTTCAGAGTCGTCTAAGGCAGGGCAAATAATGCAAATTTTTCTTCAAAAATTCTCAGATGATCTCTCGTTTACTTGCAAATACCTGAGATTGTGCGAACTTTCAAATGATAATTGTACTTTCTTCTTCCGTCCTATATAGCCATTACTTAAAGAAAGAGAGAGAGAGTAAAAACCACATGGAGGCAATTTTGAGCCAACTACTGGAAACCCCATTTGTTTAATAATGATAGCCAGTTTTCATAATAATAAATATAAAAAGGGCAAATTTCATTTGCAAATGTCTTCCATCCACTCCGTAGTCTATAAGTCTATACGTCTACTTATTACTTTCTCCTCCACCCAAACTTTTTTTTTCATCTAGAGTTCCCCCTCGCTGTTTATGTAAAACCGAGGATTTTTTCTTTTGTACATTTTCTATTTCCAAGAAGAGTTGTGTTAAGGAAAGCACTGATGACCCTTATATGGAACGTTCCATTCATTCCTTTTAATTTTTAATGGACAAACCGAGATAAAAATGGGCAGAAGAATCGGTGTATTGTATAGGAAAAGTATGTAGGTGGTATACGCATTTTTCTATATATGCGATGCATGCACTATTGCCTACCTCCATGTGGGCATCTTCTCTGTTATTATTATGCAAGGAATTTTCTGGAGATTTAACGAGTGGAATCGAGTCAATGATCTCAAAGTTAAGAGGAGGGTAGGGAGTGATTTAAATAAACGGCTGTTTAAAAATTACCGTGAAAAACTAGGCCTTCACTCTACGTTGCCCACTGCTTCGTCTTTTTTCCTCTCCTGAAGCAATAACCATATGCATACCAAACAAGGTGAATGGGCAGAGAGAAAGTAAAAAAGGAAGAAAAAACCTTAAAGGGATCGTCCAACTTATTGCGGCGTGCAGTGAAAATGATATCTTTCGGAGTTATACGCTTCATGAGAGTCTAATAGTATCGGCCACTATACAGAGGTCAAAGAAAACATACACACAGGCTACTACACTTTTTCCTTTTCTTATTGCCATAATATCTTGGTTATATAACGCATTGCAAGTGCATAGATGCAATAGAAACCGTATATGTACTTGAAGTACCCTTTCTACTCTTTCCTCAAATAAAAGAAAATTATAAGGAAGGTAAATAATAGCATGGGGCCCGTAGCACACTTACGCACCGCTCATTGCTCTCCTTACATGTCCATGTGGGTTGAGTGGAGCAGTGATACTAGATAAGGTGGACTTGCTTCACTGGCATGAAAAAAAGAAAGGACTCGAAGTGACTTGAAGTAATATCTTGCGGAAAAGGAGCATCGTTGTCCTCTTATAGAGAATCATGGTTCACCACTAGTAGTAGTTTCGTAACCACAACCGTCTAATGCATAATAAACTAACATGATGTAGGAAAGGATCGAATCATTGACAATGGTAGGGTTCAATAGATCCAACGGTACTTGCTATACCAACTACACTTTGCCCCATTTTTGTTTGTCAGATTTGGGCTGCTGCTGTTTAAATTGTGAACTTTCTGGCTTACTGTTGTTGGGACAATGTTGTATACAGACAGACAGTCAGCCTTCATGAATAATTTTCTCTCTTGTCTATACTAATGCTCATATCTTGTGGATATGTTGCCTATATATCCTATCCTATCTAAATGCATAATGTACTCTAGCGTCTCATCGTTTTCGGAATGACTGCTGGTCATATAGCCTCAAACGACCTGCAATGGTTTCCCCGGATGGAACGAAACGATTGTTCTGTATGAGAAAGTAATCTTTAAAATTGCTTGGGCATGTTATTCAGGTTTGAGAGGAGACAATTCTTGATGTACAAATAGGTTTAGAAACATCGATGAAAAACGACATGCTCAACTCCTTACCTCACTCACTGTGAAAAACCATACCTACCTAACTTCCTACGAAGATGACTTCCAAGTAAACCAAACCAGTAAGCGCCGAATGTTGTTCACGTTGTGCAAAACGAACACTTCAAATTGCTTATATGTTTGGAATGTCTACAAATGACTAAAATATAATAATCTGGTTGGTATATTAAGTCATACAATATATACACCATAATGTGACCAAGTTGTGAGCAAGTACACAAGACCAATCAAAAATGAATGGTACATAGCAAAAAAAAGTGAAGAAATGGGTTTAAAAAAGTACTTCTTTTCATTGCTAATATGTATGGTTCAGTGCTTTGAATTGAGAGAGAAAGGGGAAAAAAGAGTTGAAGGGAGAAGAAGAAGAAGAGGAAGACGACTAGTGAAACAGGATAGAGAAAGGAAGAAAGACATCGTAGAAAATGAGGAGTCATTCGTCACTGACTTTTTAACTGGAAAACTAGCGGAGAAAAGAGGAGAAAAAAACTTCAGTGTGGGAATAAGGGAATATTTTTAACCTTGTTTTTATACACTTTCCCTTGACTATGGGGTATGCGTGTACTCAAACTACAAATAAGAGAAAGAAAACGCTTCTGCCACCACCACTACAACTACCTATTTAACAGGGTACAAAAGTAAGGAGGACGCACTCAAGAGGAGAAAGAAGTAGAGTAGAGGTTGTTTTGGCTTTCGCTATTATTATTAGTTAGCAGGGATAGTTGAGTTGCTTGTTCCACACTCCAAGTTTTGCGTTTTTTGTGTAAAGTTACTTATCATGGTTGCTGGTTGATGGGAAACCTTCTTTTAAAAAAAAGTAGAAGAAAAACACAGACTTGTTCAATTTCTTTTTCTCCTGATGATGACGATAGAAGTTGTTGGGTGGAAAATAGACAGTAGAAAATGAGGTTATGGCAACAGCCATCTCTCCAAGGAAGAATCATCAGAAGATGCTTATGTTTATTCAAAATGCAGTAATTCAAGAAACCAGATGTTTCACTGACTCGGTGAATATCGCAGTAGAAAATATAAGTTACCTATATGATTTGTTTCGCTGTTCTAGACGTATATGAAAAATAGAAAAGGCGTCAGCAAAGTATACATCTTGAATTGTGGATCCACACCAAGTTGTGCAACTTGCGTAACCAAACTGGCATAGTCTCCCTTTTACATTATTATTATTATATTATTCCCCACTTTTTAAAAAGAAAAACTGAGAAATAGAGAAAAAAGTTTTTTTCACTTCTTTTCCCTATTTCAGCTTAATTTCTTTCTCCTCTCTTTTCTCCCTTGGTGCAGCTGATGCTCTCCTTTTCTACCCTTCAAAATGAATTTAATAATTGGAGCGTAGAGTTCTTAATTATTTTGATGCAAATGACATTCAGCTCTTGAGGGAAACCTCAGTCATCTTCAACTTTTCCCACTTCTTCCAAACTTTTTTTCGTCCTCACTATTTTTTCTGTTTTTTCTTCCTACTGCAAAATATTATTATACTTTTGATGACAAAGAAAACATATTTATTTACGCGTGTTGGTTGACATTATGAACAAAATTGCGTTGTTTCTGGAACATACACAGCACTTAAAAGAGGGAGGAAGAAACGTCTATGTGAATATGTACAAGACGACCAATAAAGTTAATAAAACAAAGTTATGCAAAATTTACTCGGAGGATTTTCCTGGGGTCAATTTTCATTCTAGAATTTCACATCAATTCGTGAAATGGAAGATTTCACATCTGAATTTTTACCAAAAAGAAAATAACGACGAATCAATGTTTAGCAAATAGAGCTATACGAGCTTATAGAACCTCATTCCACTCTACACTGTCATCAGTCTTTCTCACAATAAAATGGAAGATCATTTTTTGGAGTGACTCGAGATACTCATTCCATACCTATTAACGTCCTCATCAAATCACTGACATCATCAATATTCCCACCACCACTCTTGTATGTCGTTTCATGTTTTCAACTTGAGCTAAAACTGCGACCCCTTTCTTTTTACTTCCTGAAAAAACACAAAGTATGCATAACAGTTTGAAAGCAGTATGCTCTGGTTTAAGAGCCCATTCCTTTCCACTTGACTCGTTATTGTCTTTATGAAGATGATGGTTATAGTCAGACAGTCGATTGTTCAGGAAAGAGACAATGCGTCCACTTCATCCTCATCTCCAATCAAATATAACCAGCAGAGGAACAGTGACCTATAGCTTTATTTATCGTCTTTGTGCATGCCGACCTCTTAAAAGCTGACTAACTAGCAATTAGTCACGAATGAAGATGAAGGAGTGAATGATTACTTTATTTTCTTTTTTGTACACCGTCGCCATGTATAAATCTCAGATTTAAAGCGTTCAACTCATTTTTCAACCTTTCCAAGTGGAGTGCCTTTTGTTCATACGAGTCAGAGCAGTGTTTTCAAGATAAACTAACCTCCTACGTTGTTGAAGTTTACGTAATATGAGCCGTGTTACTCCGATCGGTGGAAATTTAATACTATGGAATCCTCTTTGCAAAATTCTGTTCATGCATCATCTATTCGATTCATTTAATTACTCTTGGATTTTTATGAAAGAAGGTTTGACCCATTGGCCACATCATTTAATAGTAGTAGTGAAAGTATGCAATTAAGGAAGAACAGCTAGGGACAGAAATTAATCCTGTATTCAATGTTCCAGTTTTTGTTAGGGCTCTTGAAGTTTCGAGTTATCAAAGCTGGAAAAGCAATGAGAATTGATTACACACTTTTTTTCTCAAATCCGAGAGTCGAACATAAATACGTATTATGTAAATCTCAAATTTAATTCCTGACTAACATGAATTGAAAACTTTCATGCAATACCTCAATAATATGCAGGTATTTCCTACGAGCTCAAATACATACCTAATCTTCTTGATTCATCGACGTAAATACCTATAACATCTTTTCACACGACCTTGTTTTCTCAGGATGTTGACTCCAGTTAATGTTTATAGCCTTACATAAAAACGATGAAGTCCTCCTTCTTATTGCTTCAGCTGTTGAAACTCCAACATTTTCGCATACCCCTCACATTAATTTCATTACAAACTAAACCGGAACTAAGTTTCGATTTCTTTTTCCATCAAAGTGTTTCGCTTCATTACCTCCGTTACTACCACATATATCCACTACTAGTATTGTACTTATTTATTCCACTTATCTGGGTGATGTTTAGATCGACAACGGAATAATCTTATAGCAAAAAACTGAAATATGCATATAATATATGCTATGTGCACTATTTCCCTGTAGTTTCTGCCAAGCCTATTTACGCAGTAATGAATGCTCTAATATTCAGAATGAAAAGAAAATTTCATTTCATTTTGCAATGAAGAAAGCTGCCTGTTTCTCCTTGGTGAGTTTCATTGGTGAAAATACCATAAAGGGAACGATGATATAACTAGTAACTAACGCACTAAAAGTGTGCTCCTTTTTATAGCAAAATAAACACTCGAACGTGGGATTTTTTTGCATTGCAATTAAAAATCTGAATGTTAGTTTCGTCTTAAAACGAGTGAAGTTCATTTTGTGTCAACACATGGATCATTAAGAATCAAGATAACTTGATGGCAACGTTGATTGAAGAAGAGATAATGGGAAGTGTAACTTTAGTCAAGGATTTATCTACACACCTAACCATTGAGAATACAATGTAGTGAATAATTGTATTCAGTTTTAAAAAATCATGCTTTTTTCTCTCTTTTTAAAAGATAGAAAAAACTTTGTCAAGAAAACTATTGGCAAAGCTTTTTACGAGAAAGTAGATTTTCTTGAAAGGAATATTATGTTTTTATATTCCTTTATATTCCTCTTCATCCACTCACTCTCACTCATTCCTTCTGTCACTTTTTAAGCTTTTTGGTGGTGGGTTGTGTGCAACTCTTGCTGTTTGGAAGAGAGTGATACAAAACAACAAAGATGATGATGAGGATGTTTCTTTTTTCCCTTTTCAGCTTCGCTAGACAGCGGCAAGAGTTTTAATTAAAAATTTAATTGTGACAGCGCTTGTTTGTCCAGGAGTTGAAGTCACTCTCACAACAGCACCAACAAAAGTAGAAAAGCCGGGGAAAACAAGCTTTTGTTCATCTCAAGAATTCAAGAAAATAAAACAAAAGGGCATCTTATTTATTATTATATACTTATACTTTATACAAGCCAAGAGAAAGACTAAAATAATAATAATAATCACTCGCATTCTCGTCATATATGAGCAAGCTGGGGAATTTCTGAACAAAAAGTATCACATACAACTTTTCGGTTTTATTCTCAATTTTGCAAAAATAGAGTGCTACGAACTAGGCTACAGTACAATGAAGAGGTGGCTAGAATACTACGAAAAAATATAGGGAAATTATTTTGGGGCTTGCCTGAAACGGGACAATGCAATGACGACATGTGCCAAATCATGGATAATGGCATTAAAAAATGTGATGTGGACATTGGGCATAAAACTAAGGAATGAATTACCTTATCTATTTGTTTACTGAATAAGAAATTGAATATTAGGCATTCGGCTGGTGGTGGTGGGACATGGTGTGAGCTACTGTGACATGACAGCTTTCATTCGTTGTCTCTGCAAAGCATTCCAAGTTTTAAGATCCCGAGAATTTCATAGTTTTCTATGAAAATTCCATTTCTGTCCAGAAAAAGTGTATACTCCATTGACCTTTCTTTATAAATTGTATCAAAATGAATGCATACACTAGGACAATAATATAATCTTATAATGACTACAACACACAACAAGTCAAGCTGTGTTTAAAAAAGAATTTTAGAAAAGACAAGATTGGTTCCCTCCATCAACTAAAAAAGTGGGCAGTTTATCTTGAAAACCGTAAACTAAACAAGCCATGTCGTCATCTTATCCAAACTGCTTTTTTCTAGGTAAAATGTGGGAAGCAGAGCAAATTATATGAATCAACCAGAAGTTATGGAAACGAAACTATTTCAGCACTAGAAGAGTGGAATGGAGAATGAGAGAGAAAGAGCGAGTAAGGAAGTAAGACGGAGCAGTAAAACTACGATAATGTAAAATGTCTAGTGGTTCTCATTCTATGTAGAAGACTATAAAAGACAGTGGAAATGTGCATAGAAAATGTCCCAGAGGTATTCAAACCGCCTCAGGAATTTTCCATGAAATCTTGAAATCCCACAAAATTTAAAATTTGATGTTTATTGTCCCTGGTTGTCAGAAAGGAGCACAAGAAACAGCAACAAACACAAGAGAAAGGCGAATATTTGGTAAAACAGTATAAAAACGAGGAAGAAGATGAAAAGCAACAACAACTCTTTATGAAGTTTTAAGCTAAACCTGTGTATACTTTAATACTGCCATTTGCCTAGTTCATAGTTCCATATGCATGCATCTTGCAAACAATAAACATAGTTTTAAATGGAATAGTCCAGGACATATGCACTAAAGCGGAGAAGTGTTCTGTTCAAGGGTAAAACGAAACACAAATAATTAACTTTTTACTAAAGGGTCTCATCCTTCCTCATTGTTAGAGACTGCCCTTAAGGATTTATTTTCGGATAAAATCCACAGCAATGCTGCTCCACTTTGTAGAGAATGTAGGAAAAAGTGCAATCAACTTGCAAACATTAGTGCAGCGAAATTCCATGACATAATGTGATGGTGCGCAGGGGCACGTGTGTGTTTACTACATAACCGTGACCGTAAGCTGTTGACTTGAAACATATCTCTTTGTCTTTAATTAACGGTTTTCATTAGTAAACAGAAACTACTCTTCCACCAAAGCCATGCTCTTTTTCCTCCTGAATATTAGATGGTTAACCTCGGGGACAGTCAGTCCTTGACTAAAACTTTAAGGATGTGAAGGAAGATATGCATGAAGGATTTGAGTGGAGGAATTGTGTGGTTTTTTGGGAAAGCATCTTGTTACACAAGGTAGCTTTATATTGTTGAATAAGCGCATTAAAGTAAAATTGTCAACAGATGCAACTTTGCTCAGTGTACTTAATACACGCATTTGGGTTATGCAAGAAAATGCTGTGCATACATTATGAAACTCTTTTGTTTGGCTCTCCCAGCATTTTATGACTTTCTCCAATAAATTGAGCAGGATGAAATAATAATGTCGTTGAAGGAGCATGCAATTTTGCTTTGTTATCATCATCACAATTTATATATCAATCTTTAGTATGCATATCCGCTTTGCGTAACATTTGATGTGGCCATAATATTTAGTACATATAATGTTTAGTGCTCTTCCAACAGCTTAGTTTCAAATAGTTACTCGTATTACATCACAAAGACACACTCACTACATTATTGTTACACGTGAGCAATTGAAAAGTAGAGAGAGAGAGAAAGGAAAAGTGATATTGTGAGTAAAATAGCAAGGTTTGCAGTAAAAGCAACACACTACAAAGTAGTGAAAAAGGAAATTCAAATAAATTGTAAACATCATATGTTAGGTTGTGTAGGGGTCGAGATTTTGCCACAGGAAAGAACCCTTCCGCTCCCAAACACATATATTTTCCTTCTCCTATTCTCTTCTCACTTTCTCCCTCTCAAACGTAAAAACACACAAAGTAGCTCTGTGATAGTGACTGATACAGAGTACCTTTCCAAAAAACATGTACCGCATGGCCTCCGCGTTTGGATATAATAGAAAACCTGTTTTTTGTGAAACGAGAGTAACGACATATTCTTTCCTCTTTTTCTACAATAGAAAACAATATTATTATCAAACCTTCCACCATGCAGTTATAAATATATGCATGTGCATGCACGCCTGAGAAAATGAAACGTGTCGTTGTCAAGCAAACTTGTATTTATAAACCTACCTTTTCAATATACATATTATGCATACCTGTACTCGGGAAATTTACCAACTTTTTTCTTCATTCATTCCCTCATTCAATGAAAATAGTCTTCTCAACATTTCACATGATTTCTTCCTTCCTCCACACACACATACATGAACGCCTACAAACACACACTTACTCATTCACTTACTCTACCTCCTCCCCAGTCACAGTTCTCCTCGAGGCTGAAAGAATGAAAGTCTTCAAAGTGTAAGTCTGTAATCTATCAAAGTCGCAGTTGATGTGTATGAATTTACAGAGCAGACACATTATTACTCCTACAGCAACCATCAGAGAAAGTAGAGGGCTTTATATACAATCCTTTCACGAGTAACATATAAATGCATTTTCTACAAGATATTATGAATTATAGCACTACCCCGCCACCATGACATGTAAGCATGTATATTCAATTTATCTTCATACTCCCATTTCTTTTCAAACTCTTGCCCTTTTCTATAATGTGTGCACCACCAAGTCACTTTCCCGATAATTCCCCACACATTCATTTTCGTACGCCTTGTTTCACCAAAAAAGAAGAGCAATGTAATTTGATGATGCAAACACACATGTTGTTTAAAAGTAAATGCATATTGACGATCAACATTTTTACTTTAAAGCAGAAACCAACCACCATTTCCATTCTCCATTCATCTTTTTTGGTTGGCCGCAACGCAAAGCAGTCATGATACTATCGAAACTACGGCGGAGACAAAACAAAGGATTTTCTGATGCAAATAGATTTCTCCATAATAAAACAATATGGTACAAAATAAAGTAAAAATTCGTGGACGTGTGCGTGTTACTTTTTTTCTCCTCTCGTCTTCCTTTTTCTCATATCATAATCATCCCAATCATTAGTATGCACATGTATGCATATAGTTTTGTGGTTTTTATCCTCTCATTTCATGCACCAATACAATTTTTTCGTGTAAACAATCTACAAGCAACACACACACACGTCCCTTTTTCACTCACTTCCTCCATCACAACTTACTTTCTCTCTGTGTGTGGCCTACAGAGTTCTATTTATGTGTTATCGTTGTGTGGTTTGTGTGTATTTTGTATATGATTATTAATAATCTTGATTTTTAAAAACCATAAATCCAATCTAAACAAGGGAGATTTGATCCTCTACAATATTGTTATACAGTATACATGTTTTACTCGTTTTATGTGGTAATCTAGATAGACCATTGTTTTTTGTTTACTCACTGCTCGTCATTCTATAAAAACGATAGGCTGGCACATAAAAGTAATCATCTGCATGATCATCATGCATATCACCAATCTTATTTTTATTCTCATCTTTTTGATTTCCTCGAAAGGAAAGAGGGAGAACCGGTTACCACTACAAAAACTAGGAGGAAAAACCATACCGGATAAATTAATTGAGCTTTGTGTATTCTACCCACCTATCCAACTACCTTGTCTCTCCTCTTCTGCCGTTCAATAACGAAACATGTCTCATATATCTCACTCGCTCCTGCCTACTACAAGAGTAGAGAAAAAAACTTCGTTAAAATCTTGGCACGCATCATGAACGCACCACAAAACTTGATCATGTAGAGACAAAGATGAAACAGCAACACCGGTAGTAATAGTAGCACAGCATTGAAAAGCCACCTCCCGCACCACCACCAAATTTACATGACTTTAGTATGCGTTGTTGCGTCTCCCTCCTCTCCTCTTTCTATACTCCAATATATCTATGATCCACACAATCTTCTCAACTATACATATTATTATCATGTTTTAAGCACAATTCATAGATGAATTACCATAGTCCTTCCTCCTTCTGTGTCAAGAGTGATGAAAGAGCTGGAGGCAGGAGGAGCAGCTTGCTCTCTATACCACATGGACGAGAAGAACACCAAAAGATTTTCTGACTAATTGCTTATCGATCTCTCCCTGGGTGATGGCTAGAAAGTGAAAGCAAGAGAGGAAAAAACCAACTCTTTATATATGGGCCGTGCAGCATGCATTCACATACACAATACACGATGAATATATTACCGTAGTTTTATCTATTCTGTAAATAACATAACTTGTGAATTCACAGGCAGGAAGGAAGCGTTCAACTTCAACGTTTTTTTGTGCTCCCTTTGGCTTCTGAATATGTAGGTGTATTAAACTGACTATTTTTATCTTTGTACTTTTCCATTTTATACATCCGTTTCTCTTCCTCCAGTTGAGGTTTTTCACAATCCATCATTCATTTTCTTCCATTTCTTTACTGTCGCTTTTTTCGCTTTCCCGTCTAAAGTCAAGACTGTTGGAGAAAACAAGAAAATCTTGCATCAACATCGCATAGTCACCACTCACCACACATCTCAGTTACGCACTTTTCTTGTGCAAACATGAGCTTAATGAGGACGTCGGCATGGTCCATGATGATAGTGATGATAGTGGTAGAAAAAACATGTATGAATTTTTAAAGTGCAGAGGAACATAAAATATGGGGAAAAAGTAATGATCAGTTCCCCGTTCAGACTCTCTCATTTTCCACGTCTTACTTTCTCCATGTTAAACTATCGCTTCATCTTGTAATTGATGTTTGTGTATGTGTGTGCATAGCTTCTCGGTGGAGCGACTATATTAAATGTTAATTTTTCCAGTATTCTTTTGATGCATACGGAAAGTGTAGGAGAGATTGTGAGTAGTAGGATGTAATTTGAGAAAAAAAGGGTGGTGGTAAATGTTCTCAGTGTCTGTGTGTCTGATGATGCAACAAGATATCTTTTCTCCGTTTTCTGACGGAAGGGCTGCTTTTGCTGCTATTCTATATGAGAGAGGAAGGCAATAACATTCTTCACTAGTGACAATGTTAATGGATAAAAGTAAAACGTTCGCGAGGAAAGCTCTTATGTACCTAGCAAGTTGAGTAGGTAGAGCTGTGTACTCACTTTGAATCTGATAATGTCAAAGGCAGTGATTACACGCAGACAAATGTTTTGTAAGGGAATACTTCCAGGAGGAAAAAGAATATTATATTAGTGTGGAGGCAGTATTTATATTGGAGTCAGAGGAGCATCCTACTACGTGATGGTGGTGGCAGCACAATTTTTTCCTCTCTTTTCTCATTTCCATCTCAATTTTCGTCATGTTCTTCTTGTCGTAAGAGAGTGAATGAAAAGAAGATATTTTTATTAAAGGAAATGATAACGCGTTTCCAATATAGGCAATGCCACTAGGCTGTTTAACTGATGAAGATGCTCAGTAAAAAGATTTTCATTTTCAAGGAAAAAGAGATATATAGAGGAGCCGGGTTGAACAATGAGAGTGAGGAAGAGAAATGGGCATTATTAAATGGAAGTTTGTTTTAGTATGCCTGGGGTGTAATGGAAGGAAACGACCGAGCACTTCCAGGAAACTTGATGCATTTATCATCATCCCTGTGTAGTAGATAATGCATGTAATCTGATGTCTGCATAAAATATATATATAGGTAGTTGCGCAAAAAAATAAAAGTAAATGTTTTATGCATACTTTCTGTTTATTTTATATTTTATGCACATAGATTTTTAAAACGGCAAGTATGAGAACAAATTTGCAACCATCGACTTAAATTAAGAATTCAGTTTTTTACTAAATTTATTTGTTATTCAAAGACCAGGAAATCGTTCCATCAGTTTCATCAGTACTTTGTGTAGTAGTTGGTAAACACGATTACGTAAGTGCATTTTTATTTCTACGTTTATTTTGATGTCGACATAAAGCAAATAAATGAAAGGGTCTGTTGCACCCGACAGATATCATCAGCCAGGCCAGGCCAGCACATCAAAATCAGTCATGGTCAAACAAGTCAGCAGCAGCATCATCAACAAAAACATGAAAATATTGATATGATGATATATTTGATGATGACGTGCTTGTTGTAGATCATGAGGATGATAAGATGAAAGAGAAAAAAAGAAAACAAACAAATTTCCATCAGTAGTCGTGTGTGGAAGCAATGACGGCATCTGTGCAACTCTTTCTCTCTATTCTCCCTTGTATTATAGCATATTCTATAAATACTGCAGCCAGTACAATACAAAGCAAAACTGTTCCTATGTAATGCAAACAAAGGAGGGAAGCGTGCAGAACATCAATCACAGAGAGGAGAAATGTATAAATAAATGGAAACAGATAGAGAGATACTCTTCAAGTTGATTCATTTCATTGCTCTTGGTTGTTTCCTTCCTGTGTAGCAGCAGTTCCAGGTTTTCCATTCCAGGGTCCTTCTTGGAAATCTGTATTCTATGAACACACATCCTACAGAAATGAAAGACTTCTATATAATATGCTATCGCTCGATGATTCCTATTCACACAACTCATAATATTCATTCAGTCAAACATTTTTTTTGAACGTTCACTTAATATTAATAACTGTCGTTTGGTTTGTTCGTTGGTTTGCTTCTTGTTGTTGGTATTGAACCCAGTGGAACTTTTGCGGTTTTTGTTGTTGCTACTGTTGTTGTTATTGTTGTTGTGGGAGAGAGGAGAAAAAAGAGGAGGAAATGAATAGGAAAAAGGAGAAAATATGTAAGAAGAAGTGAGGTTGCTTGTATTGAAGGGAAAAAGCACTCTGAGATAACAGCAGGAGAGCATGGCGAGAGATTGAGTGAGAGCAGCATGAAAAGCAAGAGTCATGGGAGGACCACAGCAAATATATATGGCAGTTCAACGGCAACAACAGCAACAAAAACGAAATAGCCCAAGTCGAAAAAGTGGTTTGGTTTGTTTGGTTTCATTTTCACTCTAACTGATTTGGAAAGAGAGAAAGTGAATGAATGAGTGCAAGAATAAGACGAAGACGAAGTAGAGGAAAGAGCATGAGAGACTACTCTATAGTTATTTTTTTCTAAGCTATTTATTCACCATGTAGAATTCCAACTTTCCAAAGAGAAATTCCCCAGATGCTTATTGAAAAGGAAATGCCCAGTAGAGTCGCATAAATATAACAAACTCAGACGAAACTCTTTTTTCCCTTTCTCTCATTCAACATCAGACACAAATTTCCCAAGTACAGTAGTGAAATCGCCATGTCATGGCAAAGCAGAGTCATCCATCAATTGACCATTTGGAAAATTACCGTTTCATTGTATTGAAATAATGATTTGGTGTTTTCTTGGAATAGAAGTAAAGAACCCGTTTTTTCTCTCTCTCCAGCAAAAAGTCAAATTGTGCTGTGCTCAGAAAATAGATAAGACCGACTTGCTACTTCTCTAGGAAGAGGTCTCCTTCTTCAAACTAGTTAAAATACTTACACAAAACTCATCATCATCTTACACTGCACTGCACTCTCGTGCAATTCTTACCCTTGCCTGCTCATTCTACCAGGAATGCTATTAAAAGTGGCCTGCTGCTTGCCACCGACCGTAAAAAATCAAGCTAGGCAATGAAACCTTGGTAATGGAACAAGTCAGCATGTTACGACCCGGGATAACTGTCAAGTCAAGACTGTGAGTGAGCAGCGTGATAGTTATCAGAAATCCTCATCACCATCCAGAGGTTTGTTTTCATCAATGGGAATGAAATGTCATCGTATAATATGTAACGAAAAAGGGAAAGTAATATATATCGTAAGAAATTACAAGGCTTCTCAATGAACATACTCGAAATGAGTTTCATCATCAGCAAAGCGGCAGTCCTCTTCGTAGGAGGACACTTGTTCTGCCGACAAGTCAAAAAAACGAAAGTTGGTGTGTGACTGCTATGTTTGACTTCTCTTATCTCCAGACGGTGGTAGTCTGTCTGCAAAAAAAACGAACAAGAAAATACAATCCTTAGGAAACCATATAAAGCAGAAAATTACACATGTAGTACTGTTACAACGATATGTAGTACATTCAAGCTTAAGGAATATGGCATACCTCATTGATCTTCGAAGTAGTTTACGCACCACCATACACCATTGAGTTATTGCTTCAAATAAGTTAAATGCACAAAAGAAGAAGACATAATATGTTCATTTTACTGAATGGAAATGATGATATGTCTTTTGCAAAAGTGTAGCTTTTATTATTGCACTATTTTATTATTCCATTGGTTGAGGCCTTTGTGTATTTTTGACACTCCCTTCCTTCATTTACCTTTCCCTCAGGCAAATGGACAATGTCCATAAGCAATTGTCCGGAAATCCTTGAACCTGTTAAGAGGCTTCTCAAGGAACAAAACGGTCGACGGTTTTTAGATTGGCATTTTCTTTAAATGCATCGTCATTGTCATCGCTTTCTCCTGTTATTATTCTCTACTGAAGAAAGCGTGAATACCTCCCCACCAATCCACCTCCACACAAATAATAATAATAATATTCTTTACTTTTGCTAGAGTTGTCGTCCTCCTCGTCATTGTTGTTGTGTGGCTTTGTCAGACTTGCAGTGTTGACCCAAGCGTCCATTTATTTATGTGTGTTTGTATGAATGCGTGTGTGCATCATCCTCTCCACAGACAAAGAAAATAATGTCTCGTTATTGCCCAGCTTTCTCCCTTTACAACAGTAATTCCACCATTGAGAGCGACAAAGTTCCAAAGTGTTTTTGCGTCTCCGCAAGGGTAATGTGATGTCGATGGAGGTGGTGATGCGGTAATGGTGGATGCCATGTTTTTGTGTTCTGCTATGCTAGTGGTTTTCCCCGGCTTTTGTAAATAGAACGCACACACACAATCTCTCTCCCTTTTGTATTTACACACACTTATATGGCATCTGCCTCCCTACAACTTAAGAATCTTCTACGCTTTTGGGTGATTGTGTCTCCTCCATGCCGCCACCACTCGAAACCACCTGATATTGTGGAGGAGGCAGGCAGGCAGACGGTTCCTCTGTGAATGGAACTTTGTATTATTATTCTTTTACCACTTGACTATTTACTTTCCGGTGCTGTGCGGTAGTAGTAGTCAAGTTGGAGGCGATGCACCTCGTTTACGTTTCCCTCTCTCTCCCAACAATGCCCAAAAGCAACATCATACTTATAACTCCACAAACTAACTGACATAGGACGACCAAATCCATTTAGTGATTTCCAACGAACAACTTGTGCATCACTTCTGGAGAAAATGACAACTTTTCCTTTCTCCTCTGCTTTTTCACTTTTACGTATATCGTTATCATTGTTATTATTATTGCACACTGCCTACTTATTTATGTAAGTGTATAAGAATGTTTTCATTTTTCTGCTATCCCTGCATTCACAACAAGATGAAGGGAAAAGTCTACCTAGTTTGTATGGTAATCCATTCACGCACACACAATAATACTAACAACATCACTACTGCATCATCATCAGGAGTGCCCGAAATACTAAAATGGGAAATGCACAACAACATGGAACACAAAAAAGGGCAGCCAGCCGGGAACAAACACACACTGAAAAAAATAGTGGAAAAAGCAGACAGATAAAATCTCACGGATGTAACATAGATATACATACATTTAAGAAGTATCATATGCCGTAACCATTGTCATTTGGGATTGCATTGTTCATGGCTATTGGGATGATTGTGATGGTGATCATCATCATCCCCACAAAAAACTATGCTATAAGGATGTTGCTGATGGTGATTCCATACCACTGGCATTATACTACTGTTTTGTTGTCTGAAGTCTCTAAAGAAGATTTCTTTTACTTTCTTTTGCTTTTCTTTCTTCATGTGCGTCTTCTTTCGGTGTAAAAAAAGGATACCGGCTCTTCTAGCTTCAGGAGAAGCAAGACGCGTTGAGCCTGTGGAAAATCCGTCTGTGAAATTGAAACTCTTGGATTTGCTTCGACTCGATGATTTTGAATGAGTTCATCGAGTCTTGCTCTTTAGTGAGTAAACATTGTTGATGTTGAAAGCATAGAAAGGAAACATATTATGTTACTATAAAATCATGCTGAATTGATAAGGATAAACTTTGTGCATGGCTGTATATTAGTTCAATGGGATTTTTAGGTGTACACAGAGATTCGTAAATACAATCAAAAGAAATAAAATAGGTATTTGTCTTTACGCCCATGTTGCTCCTTTCTTGTCGCTATGGTTGAAGCTTCCGAGTAAATGTTGAATGTGTACTGACTTTCCCTCTCTCTTTCAAAATAAAGGGAGTCGGATTTTAATTTTTAAGCAAATATATACATCAGCTAAAAACGTCAAGGATGACAATGATGTTTTATACACGGAGATTTGCTATTTTAAACCAGACACACAAAAGCAGGGATTGATGATATCTTTTAAATTGTTAACCTACCTCCAAATTCCCTAATAAATTGATGGATGCAAAGTTGTAACAGCGTAAACTTTGTGACTCAATTTCTCGTTCCTTTATACTCAATGGATTTCATTTACTGCGGGGATTTTGCTGTGATTGCACCTTAATGTGCATGTTAAATGCACACATGTCTATTCATCATTGAATGAGAAATATTTGGTTACATAACACCACCATCTAGTCGACAGTTCGTTTCTTCTTCTTTGTAAGACAGTCAGTCAGTATGTTCGAGCATGAAAAACGAAACTTAAAAAAAACAGCACATACAAAAAATACATGAACGCTTGTTATGACAATATTATGTGGCATGAATGTATTCACCTATGTACAATTTTCATATCCATTTAAAATAATGTGTCACAAGGAATCTCTGTGAGGTTTCTTATTCAAGCTTCTGTAAAATGTCAACCATTTCGTTAAAATAGAATAAGAGCTAAAGGGGAAAAGTCTCAGATTTCCTTTTGAGCTGCAAGTATGCCTACTTGATACTATTTACCGTTATTACACTACACACATATTGCCTCGCTTCTTTCACCCAACTTTCTTCTTTCATGTCATTGCAGTCGTCGTTTAGATTGGTTCGTCGTCGACTGGATGCCCTTTTCCATTCAGAGCTATACACTGTGTAATATTCTAAAGAAAAAGTCATACATGAACACTCAAAGAAAAGGGGCTCAAATAAAAACATTTTTTTCTTTCTTCTCTTTTCGCTCGTGGATAGCTCCTTATTGCTTTCTATTTCTACTTTTCCTATTTACTCCACCCAAAAAAATGTGAGATGAAATAAAATGAAGGACAAAGTGTGCTACTTATTTATGCATACATGTACGTATCTACGCCGTTTGTGTACATAAGAAACTCAAAATTGCTGGTTTACACGTGAAACTGCAAGTACAAAAATCTTCTTTAGATGATGTACATAGTTAAATGCAGTGACTGAGAAAATTCGCTCATGCAACAAAACAAGGATTATTACAACTTGGTGACGAAAATATGTCACAATACGAATGTACTGCAGGATGAAGCGGTCCACACTTCTTCATCTTTATTTTTATCATTCTTTCGATTTCGAATATTTCGATATATCTGTATTCATATTTGAAAGGAGGAATCATACGGAATGAAAAGTGATTGCAGTTGTAGACTATATGGCTCTCACAAGATTACCAAAACTATCTGCCAATACCCAGAAACTAACAGCCTGAAACGCCTCTCCTGCTATTTTCGTTAGTTTTACTGTACGCTCGCGTGAGAGCAAGTAGGGAAAAACGACAAAAGGCGCAAAAAAGTGAGCATCGGTTATTTACCATCAATAATAATAATAATACGAGCTTTGTATTTACTTTCAAGAGACGCCTAAGGCATAAATAAATACTTCGTAAATGTTTCTTCTGTTGCGTGCTTGTTTATACTTTCTCTTTTATATTCCTACGCAACTAATAGTAAAACTATAAATATACGCATCCAATGTGTTAAATTTGACAACAATAATCGAAAAAAGTTGTGTGTTTGATGATGACGACTGCTCTTTTCTCTTTGTTATTGAACTTTCTCTACATGCTAGTAGCAAGAAGGCTAAAATTACATAAAAACATCCTCACAGAAAGATAGAAATAGATAAAGATAGAAAGTGAAATGGGGAGAGAGACAGAATGAAGTCAGTGGTATTCAAACATATTCAGAGTAAATACTTTTCCAACATCGAGAATCATCATGAATGAATATATGTTTTTTGAGTGAATACGTCTAGTGTATATCATGTTACAATGTTATGCATACATTCATGATAAAACGAACTGTTAAAATGGCAACGATCGTTCTTGACTTTTTTCTTCCTTCTTTCTATTCATTTTCCTTTCTTCTTGGTCTTATGAATACGAAATTTATATTTCAAAGGGGAGAAGTCAGCCTGTCTACTGCTGCTGACGAGCACAATGATAGAGATGATGATCATGTGTGCTGCTGGTAGTACTGAAGAAATGTGCTGTTGTATCTAAATTCACTCCTTTGTAGTAGCATTCATATTGCGTATTTTATATATTGAAAGAAAAGGAAAGTGTTGGTGCTAGTATGCAAATTAGCTTTTCCCTTTGTTTCTTATTTATTGCTAAAGATCGAGTTCAAGTGCAAACGCACACATACATATACATGCCAGAGTGTAATATATTATCAGAAAGTTTCTAGATGCAAGTCTGCTTTTTTTCTCTTGTTTATTTGCCAGCAAACTCATGACCGCATGGTACATTTACATCATACGCGAGTTTCATTGAATTATTCGAAAAGTTTGATTTTATCTTCTTATCCTCTTTCTCATCTCTAATGCTATGCTATACAGTATACATACTTCTCTATTGACCTCCTGAAGGTTCTACAGACTGAAAAAATTCTACCACGCATAGAACATGTCAAGTTTGCTTTTGTGCATGAAAACCAAGCAATCAGACAGAAAGAAGTCGTCGTCGCTGTCGTCATGTGACACATCAAGAGCAGCACCAACAGTGCAACACCACTGCAGTGAAAGCATAAGTTCATTCACATGGATTCATTGACATATGGTGTGTGTGGCTGGCGTGCCAATATTTTTTGTTGCTCAGACAAGTACAGAAAAAAAACGAAATAAATTCATGATAGAGAGGAGGAGGAGGGATTCCAATGCAGTGGTAATAGTAAATGGTGTTAGTGCGTGCTCCAAGCACTGTTATTACCATTCATGACCATTTTTTGCCTCCTCTTGCAGAGCACAGATATATCAATTTGATTGTATTGGCTGATAAAAAGAGAAAGTTGCCGCAAAAATATAGATTTTTTTGGGGTGATGATAGTAGTTAGGATATTGCATGTGAATTATTTAATTGTCCACGTGCTACTTCTTCACATTGTGCTTGTGTTGAATGGAATGATCACGCAGATGTGGAGTGGTAAATGTACGTTCCAAAACTACGCTTGGCTTTTTAGACGTCAACGCTGTCCATCATCAATATCATTGAGCATATCATTCATAATCATTGATTCGTTATTTCTATCTGATTAGTCATTAGTATAATTTGCCACTGGTGATGACCCTTGAGGCATGTATCTTCAAAGGAGGGAAACTTTATTCACGTTAAATGTTGGAAAGGACTTATCTACCAACTTTGCATTACTTTTTTCCAATGAATACTTCAACAGCTGAGATATGTCTCTCCGTAAAAAAATTGGTAGGATAACACTCCAATTAGTGCCCAACATGTTTTCAGTTTACATTTTTTTAACCCACCAATTATATGTTTCTCCACGAATATGGTTTTAAAGGTAAAGCACCTGATGATTATAATGATAAGATACTGCGTACATTCCATGTTAAATCTTTATCTAGCAAGTATTAACTTTTAAAAGTGCGTGGGCTTGAGGCGTGGGCAATCCGGGCGATATCCATTAAGGAAAAAACATTTTAACAGGCTTTCTTTCAGAGAAAAGTTGGCAATTTCCTGTTTCAACAAGAGATGAGTTTCCCTGTACGCAACAACTTTTTCCTAGCTTAATACTAAGAAAGTAAATAATAACGATAATAAGAAAAGCGAGGCTTACGTGAAGAAATGGAAACTTTCATTTAAAAAAGATTGCTACGTATTTTTCCATTTTACTAGAAATCATGCATGTGTGTTTATGTATCTGTGTAATTCTAAATCCACTTTGATATATACTCAACTGATTAGTTTCCACACAAACAACTTTGCATTCCAACTCGTCGTCGTTTTCCATAACTAGTTCGATTCATGCTTCGCCGTGTTTTGATTTTTAAAAGTAAAAACGTGACTATGGGTTTAATAAGCCAAATACAAGCTTCAAAGGGGCAATCAGCAAATAATGACTAGCAACAAGACTGCAGTACACTGCATACAATAAAATGTAAACTTGCTACTTATGTGTTTTCCCTTCCATCAGCTTTCCTGTATCACAGTTACTTTGACTTTATAGAGTGTATATAAGTATGTATGTAACTCTTACGCATACTATATGGGTTTCATAAAACGGAGAAAGTTTCCCTTCCTCCTCCCAAGCAATTTACTCGCTGTAAGATATTTTTCCCATTTTTACAGTCATTTTTGTGGAGAGTTGATGTGAAGCCGCAATCTTTCAGTCTTGTCGTTCTCATTCTCATTGTTTCACAAAAAAGATGGGGAAAATCCCTGAGGAGCTCGATTAAAAAAGGAAAGCCGTTTTTTCCTCTCCGTGAGCTATTCTCTACGTTTATTTAAAGTCTTATCTTCCATTGGTCTAACTACGTGCCGCAATATCTATCTCTCTCATCGCACCAGTCACTAAAATACTTTTTCTTCGTCTTCTTCAACTCAACCCTTTTCCTGACTCTTGCGCTACTACTATATACATTTTAATATTAGACTTTACAAATTACAGAATATCCCACTTTTCACTCGCTCACTCTCCCCAAAGCAAGAAAACACATAAGGAAAAATCAGAATCTCTCGGTTTACTTGATTTGTTTGAAAAAAAGAAGGAAAGTAATGAATATGACGACGTATGTTAGAGAATCAAAAAAGCATATTTACGAAATGAAATTTAACTATATAAATAAGCAATCTTTGTGCGTTACATTTATTTTTTCGTTAAAAATGCAGAAACAGGAAACGAGAAACTTGTCTGATAAAGTTCTTGTCAAAAATGAGGTTGAATTGAGAGCCCGAAGAAAATGAAACCCTCTGAAGTAAAACAAGACCTCAAAATATTTTTTTTTTCCAAATGTGTATTTTATTCAAGATCTCTTTCTTAAGAAGGCAAAAAAATGGCCTGAAACTGGCTAGTATAGTTGGTATCTTCCAATTCAAAATTTATACGCACGCCATCTATCTATTATATCTTTTCCCTCTAACATAAAACGGTATACTTTCACTTTGAATGCTTAAGAAAGTTTGGAAAACAGTATCGTAAATATCGTCTCGCAAGTCGCAGTTCAAATCCTGCGATAAGGTCGTCAACCGCGACCAGGGAGAAAGCTATTCCCCTTTTAAAAAGGTACACACAGTTTTTTTTAAAGAAGATAAAAAAGTTACTTCATTTCAGACAATCTATAATGTTTCATTTACATGTTGTAGTTTATTGTGCTTTCCATTTTCTGCACCCATTTTCCTCCATGCACTCGGTTTACACGTTTTGTGATGGCACGTATGGTGTGGCGTATGTGGTGAGTGGGCTGTGAGAATTATGGGGAAAGTTGGTGCATTTCAACTTTTTTGATTTTATCATTAAACAGCGTAAATACTTCTCTGCTTGCTTTTCGACGCAGCCAACCCACGCTCCAGGTTTACACAGACTCCTTGTTTCTCTTATTTGCTATTATTTTTGCTAGGAAAAAATACATAATATTTGCAGCATGTCTCTGTAATATTTGTTTAAGGAGGGAATCCTTCCATTCTGAAAGAGAAAGATTATGTTTATTCCTTTTGCTACTACTGTTTACACAGAAAAAATACATGAGAAAAGGAACGGTACGAACTACACTGAACTATTATTTCTTTAAAGATTGAAACTTTTTCTTCTCTGCTTTTTCCTGTAAATAAATACAAATAAACTACGCAGTTTTCTCCTATAGACTTTCATTTGCATAAAATATGATCTCCTAACTATATGTAAATATGTACATTTGTCTACGGGCATCAACTGATGGAAAGTGATTTCCCTTCAATTTTCCTCATAGTTTAAATATTTCAGCTTGCTACTCGCCTGCTTACAGAATATAATTGCATATTTGAGTAAAAGTGAAAGCGCCATCTTATAGATACATAATCTCCATTTACTTTTACAGAACAAATAATTATTATTATGAAGAATACGAAGACATCCATGTAGCACGTTTTCTTGTTAGAGTCAACAAAAGAATAAGAGTAGAAAGCAGAGGTGGAAAATATTCGGAGGATATTTGTTGTGCGTTCCTAATAAAAATTGTAATCTAATGTCCACATGTGCATTTATTAAAGCAGTGTGTAGACACTGCAGTCTGTTGGGGAACAAAATTCTTGAAAACACTAAAAGCAGTAAATACCAGAAAAGGTGGGAGGACTGACTTAAGGAAAGTCAAACTCGTAAGCTGGAGATAAAGAGAGGAAATATGCGACCACTTTCTTCGGAGACAGCAGCAGTGGCAGCAGTTGGTGTTGTTTGCGAAGCGAGAAGTTGTTATAAGATGCATTTAAATATGAAAAACTTGACTCTTTACTACTTTTTTTGTAGCAGTTTCTCCATCCCACACACTTTTATAATGCGTCATGTTATATACAAGTACACAGGTACATTTTAGAACAACATATTTAATATATGTACACATCTCCATACTGTAGCATGCCAACAGAGGAGCTATTGTGATTTTCCAAGAAAGCAAGAAGCGAGAATAGTACAATAAACTTACACCTACTCACACACCGGCGAAATTTTTATTCACTTTTGTTCCTTTCTCTTTTTTCTATCGTTCTATCGTTTTGTCTCCTTCTCTATCGGAGTGGAAGAAAAGAGGAGAACGACAGTGAACTTGCCTGCGTCAGCATGTCTGCTTTATGCCATACATGTCACTTTGTCGGTTATATCATCTTAAAAAGCTCAAGAAAGACAGTAAAATAAAGATTCAGTTTTTTGGGGGGAATTTTTTCTCTCCTTACATCTTACAACCATTTTAGATACCTATTTATATATTTACTTTCTCCAGCAAATTAGAAAACATCATGGATGAGTATGACTTAAAAAGTCTAGACCAGCCTATCTATTATATCTTGTATATCCATCAAAGTATTTACTCACCAGACACATATGACACTTTCTCCTCATTCACTCATTCGGTTGACTCCCTTCCCGTTACTTTCATGTCACATGTAATCTAATAGGCGTATTTCGCCGATTCTGCTGAGTGAGTCAGTTGCTCTTAACTTCTTTTTTCCCTTCTCTTATTAAGTAGTATTGTACAACAACAATAAAAAACAACACCAGCAGCAATACAACTGGTAATAGTGAAAAGGGGGAGAAAGCAGCTTGTGGGTTAAAGTTAAAGCAACCACGGCTCAGAGGCACGACGCAGCACACGCTTTCTCCTCTGAGGAGAACGATCACATCATGACGACGTTGATGTGAAAAACGCTTCGTTGTCTGCGTTAGATTCTCTGTTTTTCTCAAAGTTGATGCATTTTCCTTGGTGAAAGTGAATGGTAGTGGTGGAAACATTATTAATATACCTACCTACTGCAATATCATCTTGTTTAGTGTAAAAAACTTTATTTACCGTCATCAGTATCATCATCGTGATGATCATCTGCTCCTGTATGTATTTTTTTACTATTACTAACTGCCAACTGCTGATGTTTCGGGGAACTTTGTGTCTTCCAGACTTTAGACTAGTTGTCGTCTTCTTGTGCTTAACAAAATTCCTTCGGAGAGATAGAAAACTTTTTACTTTCTTTTTTTTGCTCCTCAATAGATCTTGTAATCACACAGTATGTCCCTACACGCACACACACACACACACACACACACAGCTTGTATCATCATAGGACATACACACATGTCAAAATAACAAGTTTTGTCAGATCCCCCTCCCGTTGTACAATTAGGAAGTGTAATCCGTCTCTACTCCTCCAAAACTTATCTTGCTCCCTTTTCTTTCCCTGTCTTCAGCCTCGCGACAAAAACAACGGTTTCTCAATTACATGAAAGAAATGACAATGATGGCAAGCGGACGCCAAAACTAGGAACTTTTCAAGTTTCTCAAAACAACAAGGGTCGTCAGATACTTGTTTACTTTACTTATTTATTGCATAGACAGGCCTTGAATTCTGAACAGTAAGAATAAGAGTGTCTTGGTAACAATACTAACAATGCCAAGGATTTGGGGTACAAAATGGAAAATTATGCGATGTAATCATAAATAAAATGGAATTTAGTTATACTCTACTTGTTATATTTTATATCAATATCGATAATGAAAACCCACTTGTAAGTGACAACATAATTTAGGGATACAATATGACCAATAAGTAATTCAGTCACTTCGAAAAGGTTTTTTTTCAACATTCTCTCGTTTGACATTCTTTTTTGCTTTTGCTCAGGTGACACTCTTGGCTGTTTCCAGATTGCCGTAAATTCCCTTTAAAGCTAATGCTATGGGACGATTACCATTCAAGCGATAGCTGATAGCAAGGTTGCGTTACTACTTTTAAATAACAATTAGTTAGGTGACTTCAGCTTGTAGGTGGCGTTTATACGTTTCAGAATTTAACATATTATTTAATGGAAGTATCTGCAATTATCTGTTTTTACGTCCGTAAAGTGATGTCATTGGCCATTTGAATTTGTGCTTGCATCATTCCTACTTAAAATATTATGCCTCGCCCATATGTTTCCAGTTTGAATCCAGAGGATCTTAAATTGACCTTAAAGTTTGTTGGCATTCAAAATGAAAAGGTCTATTTTTTCTCTCAAGAAACTGTCTAATGATAACTTCACCTCACGCATCCTGCCTGGATGACATGTGTAGCATATATTTCCTTCATTTTTCTCTCTCTCGATAATCTATACGCATTCATGCTTCAATTCCTTCCACGGCTCCTTTGTACGATCCCCTCACATCCTAAGGTGGAGAGGAGAAAGTATGGAAGTAAATTTCACAAGTAAAAAACAGTACCGTTCCTCCCACTCCTCCAAAAATTCCCTCTTTATAAATACAGGCGACATTTTCACTGATGTAGTTCATCCATGATAAAAAAATCAAAAAGTCAACAGATACTCCATTGTACTCGGCGACAAAAAATTGCTCCTCTAGTTTCCTAGCTTTCCCTACATGCAAGTATAAGTGATTGGTAGGTAAATCCACGACAATTTTCTCAAGAGAGCCAGAAAAAGCCACGCCAGTCGATGACTAACACCACATATAAGTATGTACATCCATAAAGCTCACATCTACAAAACCTTGATAAGGCGGTAGTGATGCTGGTTATGTTACAAATAAACTCAAGACTTTAGAGAAAGTGAATAATGTTTTTTTTCTTTCGAAGAACAAGTCAAAAAGCGAAAGGAAAAAAAGAAGAATAAGAGGAAGATGTATATTATGATGTTCGTAACAGCTCATACATGGCATGCTTGATGATCCGTGGACCAAAATCCACTTCCCATTTTACGTCGCTTCCGTCTCTCTCTCTCTCTCCTTTACTTTCTCTCTTACTTTCTCCATCTTTCTCTCTCTCGTCAATATAATCTATCGAGTGTGCACGCTCAAGAGCCTTTTTTTCTTCTTCATCATCATCTTGGTTGTGTGTGTGTCGACTGTCGACGTTACTTATAACTTGTATGACCATTGAGTGCTTCCTTTCTCACCAAAAAGTCGGATTCCTCTTTTCTTATTCTCGTTGAGATATTTTCACCGAAAAAAAATCCTCTCGCTCTTTACTTGATGATCTAGTAGAATATAAACTTTTTGAAGTACTTACATCTTTCATATGAATCATATAATATGTCTTGTCTCCTCTCTCCGCGTATTAGCGCTTTTGCTGGTGTGACGACGATGCTGATGATCAAGAGGAGATGATGATGGCTAAGTGTGTATGTAGTTGTGTAGCGGTGGTGTTAGACATTCGTATTGATTTACAAATAATATAGCATGCTTTTGTCAGTTCACATAAAGATCCTCAACATTTTCCTGTGTAGAAAGAGTCGTACGGTATATTACGGCTCTAGTGGAGGGGAAGAATGAGGTGGAATCTAAATACCTCATTTCCTCTCTCCTTATGCTTCATCCTCCTTTTCTTCATCTTTTTACTTGAGCTCTCTCTCTCTCTCTCAATAAGGAATAAGAATAGTGACTATTACTATATGACTGTATATTGTATCGGCTCTTAGGTTTTCACAGATTTTGTGGAAATGATGTGATGTGAGTTATGAGGTAGATATGTCTAAGAAACCTATATTATTTCTACTATCTTTTCGTCTAAAATGGAAAAGATTTCCCTCTTTTGCTCTAGGGGATTTAGCAAGCATGCATGCCAAATTCCACTCTCTCTAGTACACTCACCATCATCATCAGATCAGTCAGAATGTCTCTCTCTCTCTCACTCTCTGTGTTGATGTTTTTGTTGTTGTTGGTGGTGTTCTTGATGATAAAGTAATAGTGATGGTGGAGAAGGATTTTTAGTGGATGTCTTCATGACTTTCATCATCAGAGAGATTCATCTCCAATTTATATAACTTCAAGGACAGCTAGAGAGCATTGAAAGAGAGAGGAACTTTCTCTTGCTTTTCTGTAAATCTACTATGAGGAATGATAAAGCAGATTTTGTAGAGACCCTATTTTGTCCTCCCAATCACTGATTACACTGGACTCACCTACTTTTATGTTTTTCTACAAAAATTATTCATTTACAAGACTTTAAGCTCAATCGCGAGGCATGCCAAACTCTGCAATTTTATTTGTGAATTTATTGAACCAATAGTAAATTAACGGCATGCAATTTTTCAGTACCCTTTTTTTCCGGGTTTCGCACCCTTATTTTTCGTTTTTAGCTCCTTATGCAGAAAAATCAAA